>JBBMOC010000074.1:116135-135710 GCA_037975185.1 Centropyge bicolor
TCTCTCTCTTTCTCTCTCTCTCTCTCCCCCTCTCTCTGTCATTCTATCTCTCTCTCCCTCCCCCCCTCTCTGTCCCTCCCTCTTTCCCTCCCGACTCTCATTCTCTCTCTCTCTCTCTCTCTCTCTCTCTCTCTCTCTCTCTCCTTGTTCTTGCTCTCCTCTACAAGCTCCTCCTCTGGACTGAATCACAATCACTATCAGTGCCTACATCTTTTTACATCAAAGCGTGTCGTGATCATTCACCTCCATCACGCCCAGTGTGGTGCGAAGGTGGGGGAGGTGGTGAGGATGATGGGAGGATGAGGAGGATGGAGAGCATGTGAAGTTGGTGGAGGCTGTGGGGATGGGAGGATATAAATGAGGATGAGGATGAGGATGCATTCAGGCGCCGACCTGTGGCTCTGTGCTTCACAGCTGTTACTATAAAGTCCTCTGGGGTCTTTGAATGCTGACTATCAGTGTGACAGTGCTTTCTATAATGTGACACCAGTAGACCTTTCTCATATAGATGTAGCCAAGTACCAATGCAGAGGACTATTCATTCAGACATTTAAGCTGTAAAGCTATACATCAGACCTGTCTGTGAAGTTTTTGAGATTAATTTTTCCAGGACTTCACCATATCAGCACTGAAGGCTTAAATAACTAATGTTTTTGCTTTCAAGTTTCAAGTTACATCCTAAAGGAGGCAGGTCAGCGCTTCGAGTCCAGTTGATACTTTCACAGCACTTTCATGTTTTGTACATACAAATAAAGCAGAAACATGTAAGAAATGAAACTGTATTACACTCTATTTATAAAATGTGTACAATAGTGCATAGTGATGTTATCCCCACTCATCTTTGTGTCTTCTTCATTGAAAGTCTATGCATGCTATTGTAGATCACTGAAATTATTAAGGATTAAGTGATAAAGAATTCCTTCAAAAATGCTGTGGTCTACAAACATATTGAAGTGCTTTATGTGTACGGTGACTCTATGAAATGAGAGGCTGTGCAAAAGCCCCATATCAGTATCTAAAAAAAAGCATTGCTGTCTCCACATGACCTGTAAAAAAAGTAATGCCACTGTAAATAAAACATTCTCTCTCTATATATATAGATTTGATTTCACATATAAAACATATGTAGAATCCTTTTATAAATTATGATGCATGCAAAGTATGATATCGAAAGATGTGTATTCAGATGAGTTAAAATTAGCTCAAGCACATCAACCTGTTACAGCCATGACATTCTTCTTATACACACTGATGCATCAATAATAATAATAATAATAATAATAATAATAATAATAATAATAATAATAATAATAATAATAATAATAAAGATAATAATGATAATAATACAGTGATAAAATATATACTACAGCTCTGACAGGTGCATAATGAATACTTTTACTTTTGAAACTTTATCATTAAATAATTGTGCTGATAATTCTTATGTTTTACTTAAGCAATATTTCACATTTTTTATGTATTTATTTATTTTACAGCTGAGTCCTTTAAACGGGAAAAATCCAGCAAACATGAGCAAAAAGTCTTGACAAAAAGCATTAAAACTGTCATGTACATACTGTGATAGTACTATTTCATGAAAGCAGTGATTTTAATGACTGGATACTGTGATATTTGTGAAAAAAGGGAACTTTGCATGCATCTCCACTAACCTCCACTAGAGTTTGCACAAGAGTCAATTCTGTAGTGTTTTCCTACATTTTTTCTGGAATGAGGACTAGATTGTTTGAGGTGAGTTACTCCTGCTAGAAACTCCACCACTCTCCCAACATGGTGTTAATATTTAGCTGCTGGCTAATCCCGGGGGATCTGGTGTTGGGATTATGTTTAGGTGTTTTGAAAAAGAGTCAGCTTTGTGCCTTTCCTGCAGCTGGATTCGTTTGGAAGCTGTAGCTAATGTGTGCAGAGTTAGGAAACTGAAGAGACGTTCAGGCTTCATGTCTTCCCAAAGTGAGATTACGATGGCTCCAGAGCTGCTGACTGTCATAGTGGCTTCAGGTGAGTCCAGGACTTTTATTTCTCTTTCCTGCAAAATATGGCTGGGTAAACAAGCGAAGAAACACATCATGTATATGTTTATTTCAGTTTTTTATGTTTTTGATATAAGGTGTAACAACAAGTCATTTAACTGTATTTATCAAAATGTTAAAGTCCATTTCATACATGACGTTTAAAAACTTCAGGCAATACTTTGCCATTGTAGATGCATTGACATAATTTTTCTATGCAAGCTTAAGTTAAAGATTTCATGTTTCATCAGAACATCATTAAATTTCTTGTCCTTTCATTGACATATGATATAATCTTCAGTCACTGTTTTGTGTTTTTAATTAATTTTCACAAAACATGAATCAGACTACATGGAAAGATGTGCTACATCTGTGGGGGGAGATGCTCTGGGCTATTTTGCACGTTTATTAATGTGGATCTCCTTGAATGACTAAAATACATTTCTCAAAACATACAGATTCCTAAATACCCACAAGGAAAAAAGGCTTTGGTCAAGAATTCCAGAAGAGAAACTAAACAGGAAATTTACATATGGCAAGCATCACTGCATGTACAGTACATAAGCATCACTTTCACAATGGAGGTGTCCAGAGACTGAGATTCATGCTTGTGGGCATATTCCCTATCTCCCCCTGCTGTCTTTATATACTCTAACATGTACAGTTCACATGTAGCCTGCTGTGTAGCGCCCTCCTTTCCCTTCGCAAGCAGTTACAGTATGCTGTTTCTCTCCTCCCCCTCAGTGTCCTGTGTAGCATTTTGCTTAGTGATCTTGATGATGGTGGTGGTCTTCTACAGAAAAGATCCTATCTGCTGCAGATTCACATCCCACAGGACAGAACACTATACAGTAAGAACAACTATCTGCTGCAGTGACCCCTTCAAACCTTTGTAGATACTGTCAGTATGAAATATCTAGGTGTCAATATACAGTTGAATCTTTCATAAATGTAATACTTTAATAATGTGTATGCTGCATTTAACTATATATATTTGACTACATACTGTTGTGTAGTTTAATCTATAGCAATGCATCTTATTCCATAAGTTCATCATATGGTTTTATCTTCACTGTTCAGAAGGAACAGGTGATAGGATATAGTGGTGCAAATTCTCTAACAAAGAATAGCAGGCATAAACCAAATTCACTAACATGGATGAGGTTTTGGGGGTCCCGAGAGTCTGAGGCCCCTGAGCATTACCACAGACATAGATTTTGACATATAGATTTATTTATATTGTCGAAATTTCTGCCTCCACCCCAATTCAATGGAAGTTAATGAAATTTGAGTTGTGAAGCTCACAGTATTAAAACATTACAACAAAATCAACACTCTTTCCAAAAGCAATGTTACCACGAGCTTTTCTACTAGACGTAAAGGAATAGTCCCTTTAATTGAGAAACAGGTTACTCGTTCAGTGGAGTGAGGTGGATGCAGAGCAAATGAAATCAAATTTACAGAACTAGATCAAACTGGGGGTTAATAACTAAGATTTTTTTATTTTGCATTGACGGTTAAGGAAAGGGCAGGAAATTGTTTAGCTGAGGTGTAAGCCTCCCAAATTAAACAATAACCACTGTGTGTGATATGAATGAACTATGAATTATGAGATTCAATATGTGTGAAATATAAAGGCCATTGATGATGCTGAAATGAAAATAATACTATTTAGACTAACTTAACAGAAACTATCAGTGTTGCAAAATTGTAACTAATCCCCTATTATTTCTCTTCTCAGGATGGTTCTCACCATTACCTCAGCAGGCACTCTTTGATCGGCCTCGCCCATAATGAGCACGGTGCTGCCATGAACCAGGAAGCTGTTGGAGCACAGGCAAAAAAAAATGATCGTTGCAAATCTTTCAAATGGATCTTGTGCAGCAGCTGGAAGTTTCATATCAGAATTTTATTTGTGTGTATTTACTCTAGCTTCCTGGAAGGCTGTTTATAATAGGGAAGACGAATGACTACCACCTGAGCGAGGCTCTGCCGAGGTTGCCTTCCTATGAGAGCATTCGTGAGAAGGACCAGCAGAGACAGGGTCACGCTCTGATGTCGCAGCACTTTGGCCTCCGTGGCTGCCATGACGAGGTGAGCACCATGACACCATGAAAAGTGTTTGAGGGAATAGAGGGAATACATCAATGAGTACAATACCAGGCCTAGGCTACATCCACACTAATACATTTTTATTTTAAAACACCTAACTTTTCACTACGCTTGCAACTAGTGCCAACTATTACACAACATAAGCCCTATAAAGGAGACTCTTGGACAGGGGCCCGACCCTGTTTTTGTTTGAAAACTCAGGATTACATTGTAGACACTGATGTTCTCTTCCTGACTGGGTCTGACCAGTCATACAGTGTCTTCCCTGATTTGTCACACCCTTATCATTCATCAGCTGTTGTGCAGTTACATTTTGCATTTTACTATGCTACTACTGCCTACACGTGCAGGATGCAAACACCAGACACTGTCATGGACATGTCCAGTGTATGTGTATGGTCTTGTGATATATGTTTTCAGGAAGTGTTAGTCTGGATGGAGATGATTTCATATACAGTGGTAAAATGTCTCATCTGGATTTGTGAATTTCCCCACTGATGGACAATTAAAGCAGTATCTTATTTTATCTTATCTGGATTGAGATTGGTTTTATTTAGAAAGCATATTAGTGTGGATGTTGCCTTATTTGAAATGCCGAACAACATTTATCACAACTGGGAAATACTTGTGTTTTTCAAATTCCTCACCCTCAGTTTTTTACACAAGTTTTCTATTATAAAAGTGTCATCTAAGCTCGAGCTGAGAAAACCCTGCTGACATCATCTGGGTTGTTTTCTCAGACCTTTGAATGCCCCACTAGAGCCACACCCATTTTCACAGGCTGAATCGTACCTGTCATGTATAGTGAACTGATCTTTATGTGTTGGGGGAGTTCCCCTATAAAGCACATCTTCAGATATGCCACATAATACTTCCTTTGTCACATTCCACTCCAGCCTCCACCAACATATGAGGAAACCCTTTACCAGGCCCTTGACATTTCACCTGTCCATCTGCACTCTCTGGATGTTCACCTGTCAGTCCACACCCAGGATGACTCCTTATACCTCGCTGAAGACACAAACAACCCCAATCAACCACCCACAGGACTCCAGGGGCCATCGTCCTCCTACTGCCCAACACAGAGCTCCAGGTTTCTGCCTATCTGATGTCCCAAAAGTCTCTGCCAGGCCACAGCATGAGGGAAGGCTCCTGTTGTAAGAGCCAAGAGACTGACGTCATCAGGGAAGGCAACGCTTGCACTTTGAGGCAGAGCTGTTAACAGATCGAGGTGGTTCTGCTCGGAGGTATTCTCATGATAATGACTTGCACTCGAGCTGTACACAGATATGAGAGTGCCATATCTCTACATTGTTCATACAAGTTTTACATAGTGCTTTTTTTAACAGAATGTATAAAGGGAGGATGGATGTAAAGGTCTGACAAATGTGGTTCCTTAGATACTTATAAGATTTGTTTGCTTGAAGTCTGTTATTCAACGTCTTTGAATTTAACATATTTTACACCTATTAAATCCTGAAATTTCAGCCTTTCCATTGGACTTTTGGTCTTATGAGAATCTAGTGTCTAGTTTAGTTCAAAATAACATTAAGTCCATCATAGCTGTTCACTGACATCCTGAACAACCTCATTCTTTGGATGAATAATTCACTACAGTCATAAAATGGGAAAAAATGGCTGACTGTTTTCTATGTAATCACAGAAAGTATATCTACAGAGAAACTGGAACTTCTCCCTGACTTGAAGTAAAGATAGTAATTTTCAAAATGACTGCTGCTGTTGCAGCTGTTTAACAGGTAAGCTTTACCATCCTAGCTCATCCTAATCACTATCACCATATTGGACAGATTGAAATGTTGGCCTGATGATAACGCTGGATAAAAACTCAGAGGATCACCAAAGTGACACTTTATCCTGTGGGGGATATGGATGTCTGAATTTCATGGTAATCTATTCAATCTATTCCTGTGAAATTTCACTCTAAGCCTTAAATAGCAACCTCATGGTTACACTAGAGGAAAAGGCAGGGGATCATTAAAGTTGGTGGGATTCATCATCTGGGAGTCATGATAAATATTGGTGCCAAAGCTCATGACACAGTAGGTATTGAGATACTGGCTGGATTAGTGAAAACCTCGACCTACTTGTTGTGCTGGAAGATAAGTCATTAAGAATAATTCAGATTTATCCTGTGGGCCCAATGGAATCCTGTAAATCATTTCATGATAATCCATCCAGTTATTGTGATATTTCAGTCTTGACTAAAGTAGTTCAAATAAAAGTCACGAATATCAACCTGCTGGGGGTGCGAGAGGAAAGGAGAGGAGCTCACTAAGATCCCTCCCATGACAATCCATTCAACAATTGGTGAAATATTTCAGTCTGGATTAAAGTAGGAAGACAACCGACTGACAGACCTCCACCAAAACTGAAAACTTAATGTTACCATTGTCGCATTTATGTTGACTGAAAATGTAAAAGCAAAAATTGTCTGGCACACAAAGTTTCTACACAAATTTCCAGACAGCAAAAGATACTGTCTGAATTAGGTTAACTAAAAGCTCAGAATGTTTCACCCTCATAGAGGACTCTTTGGCTAGGCATGGCTTAAGCAGTAACTCTGTTTGACCTTTGCTCATCATTAATGATTATTTTAAATTTGAGAGATAAAGCATTGCAGTACTGGGTTACACTTTAACCAAGATCAAACACTAACCCCAGGATACACAGCAAACAGGAGGCGTCTAGGAGAGCTGGACCACACTGTCGAAAATGCTGCTTTTTGTTGTGTGGATATTGAGGATGGCCTGCACTGATACTGGCCTGGACTAAGAACTAGGAATGCGGATCTTGAAACAATAGCCAGCGGCTAGTCAGTAACGTCATGACTCATTGGTTCTTTTTAAAAAGGAAAAACATGTCCAGAGAAGCAGATGTCAAAAATATCTATTTGCTTTCACTTTTTAAATAGAAATATTCCTCAGCTTATTCTTGGTACATTATCTGATAACTGGAGCACAAATTAACTCACAGACAGCGATTTACCCTCCACCATGTAAGAACTAGAGTGCCATGTCCACAAACTCATTAGTTCTGCTTCAGGACAATGTTCCGCCTGTAATACAGTGTAGCAGCCATTACCCCCATTCCCTCAGTATCATGAGCCATTGAAATACAACTGTTACTTATTCTTGTTGAAAGTTCTTTCAAAGAAATATCTCGCTGCTACCTTTTTTATTTAATTATTTATTTTTTTCTGTAAATTCAATCTATGACGAAATGGACCCGCAATATCAGTGTGCAATTTGGACTCCAGCCCTGATGTACAGAAGAGTAAAATTGAGGACCACATAATGTAGCAGGGTTTGTATGACACCTTGTGGTCAATTTCTGGTATTGCACTTTTCTGAGAGTTTTTTTTTCTCTCTTTCTGTAAAGCGCCTCAGAGGTTGGTTTCAAATCTTCATTAGCTCTTGAATTATATTGAATAATGTGACTAAATTAATAACAACTGCAGTTACAGTTAAAACACACTTAAAAACCAAAATCTATGTGTTTTTTTTGTTAACATTGACTTTACTTCCTCACTGTCATGTGGTCCCTCAGATCCTAAAGCTTAATGTATAAAGGTATTACAAAATCAACCAATTTCTTGTTTTGTGTTTTTTTTCTTTATTTTAATGCCTAATATAATGTAAATTAAATAGTAACCACTTCCTTTGTTACAAACAGGGCTGCAAATTTGATGAATGTGACAAGCTAAATGACTGTAAAGCATTATGAAAATATTTCATGTTTTGTAATATGGGCTGTGCAAGGAAAGACACAGTGGGCTCCATAGGTCAGTGACTTTGAGTCAAGATACTTGTATTTTGCATTTGCAAATATAAGCCTCTCTTGGTCAGGGTGGATTCTCTATTCTGTTCTTCTTCTTACATACACCCTTCTGTTATTGCCACACATATCAAACTTTGAGTCTTGCGTTTTCAATGTGGCCAGTTCTCTATCTGTGATGAAGGTGTTTTTCTTTCTCTCGGGGAACCAAGCTTGATGCTTTGATCTTCAGATGATGTACACTACATGACATCACCTTTTTCCAGCACAGTCAACTTCAAACCAATAATAAAAACACAGAGAAATCAATCAAACAAATACCAAAAAGATCACAAGTGAAATAACTGTTATGGTTCATGTAAGGTAATGTAAAGAAAATTGTTTTCTGGCTCTTTACCAGCTTAACACATGACAATACCCTTTACACGAAACCCAAGTCAGTAAATGTAGAGACGTTCATATATAAAACTTTAATACAGCAAATACATTACATATTCAGTATTAGGACAATGGCATCAGTTCCTTGAATGTAGTAGGTCCTGGGTGGACATGAAGCGTCTCACTGAACAATAACTGTAATTACTGACACCAGCACATGGTTACGCACTTTTAATCTGCTAATTGGTGACAGAGTTGAACACTGGTTTAATAAGCCCATATAGAGTGTCTCTAAGGAACTCAGGGACAGGAAGCTGAGGAGGTCTCACTGACTGCTTTCTCTCAACTTCTCAAAGTGTCAGTCAAAATAAGTCCTTCTTGAACTTGCCACTGCAACAATACCTGGGAAATAATGATGGCCCAGTTCAGTCCAGTTAGTTTCAGACCATATCCACCAGTTTAAACTTGCCCTCCTGTTTGACTGGCAGGACATTGATGAAGGTCTTGTAGAGCAAGGCTCCCTTTGGCAGCTTGGTGATGACCCCGAAGACCTCAGGGCTGCGTGGTGGCGGGACATAGACCTCCTTGGTAAACCTGACGTAGCCGTCCTCCAAGGCAAAGAGAGTCTTGTTGGTTCCCATGCCCACCTGTGAGAGATGGAAATGGACAGGACGAGGTGCACAATGAAACATGTATAGTTTCACTAAATCTGATCAGCACTTCTGGATAGAAAGTGCGACTTACATGAGCTCCTGGGTGATACCTCATCGTCCTCTGGGTTGCAAGGATGTACCCCGCTCGGACAAAGTTACCTTGTGAGGAGATGAACAGAGACATTAAATTCACCTCATTATTATCATTATGCATTCAAACAACATGTGACCCAAGTCAGACATGTGACTGTCATCACCACACCTCTGTCATTTAAAGGACAATTCTAGTGATTTTTTTTCAAGGCTTAACATCGTTTCACAAAAAAGAAATATCTTTTACATTAATTTGTCCTTTCTATTTTCAAAGGGTTCCATTCATTTTAGTATGGTGTGAAAAAATCAGTTTGCACAGATGTGCTTGAATGAGACAACCCATCATAGTGATTAGCTTGAATGAAATAGCCAATCAGAGTTGACAGCTTGAACTTTTATATAACGAGAATTATTACAATATATACATAGACAAAAAATTAGAAAACAATTGTCCACATCAGTGACTGTCTGTCATGGTCACAGCAGGATCAAAATAATATTTATCATAGGAATTATAACATAAACAAATAACATTGCCAGTAGTCTACAGTGATGTCTGTAGTTGACATAAGATATGTGGTGTGTCATTATTTCCCAAATCACAATTTGCTTTGACTTACGATTTCAAGGTCATGATTTATTCTAATTCTAGTTTTTGTTTTCAGCACTGATGGTTATGTCACTGTTAACCTATTAAGTCTTGATGTGAAAAGCTCAACAGATCACTGGTTTTATGTCCTCACAACTGTTGTTTACATTTTAAAATTCTGGCCATCAAATGTGATATATCTGCCATATTTTGGAGGGTATGTGGTTCATATGGTCATTGTGGAGTTATTCACAATAAAAAAATGGTCAGCCTCCTTGAATTTCTAAAGCACAGTGTCTAATTCGGCCTAATGCAGTGAATCAGCCTCTCTCTTCAGTCTCCTTTTTTAACCTCACGAGAGGTACTGAGATAACAACAACTGCAGTAGTTTGAAAAGGCATTACATTTATTTGGACAACACAAGGGCATCATTTTCGAATGAACTTGAGGCTGGCGAATAATACAGCACTTATGGGAAATGGTTTAAAAGAATTTGTTATTACCATCCTGTTTCTTGAAGCCATATCTCTGGCCAGCGCTCTTTCCTCCGAGGTTCTTACTGCTACCACCAGCCTTCTTGGATGCACACCTCACAGAGTCTAGGAGACAGGACTGACCAGGCACCAACACACCTAAAACCAGCAGCACAAAGAAATTAATTTGAAGTCACATACACGTCCAGTTTCAGCCCTGATGTCCTGCAGTCACTCAAATGACATCACACCAAACTCCACTTTAAATGTGCCAGTAAAGTTCTAGCTCATTCAATGCGAATACCTTGTAAAACACACTTTAATATACATCTAAAGTTGCTGGTAATAATGACAATGTTACGAAACCAGATAATTTGTGAAGCACAAATTAATTTTGTGATGGTTACTCGGTCATCAACTGTCTATGACAGTCAGTGCTAATTTACAGACTGACAAGCTAGCACAGATAACACGTGAAACACCTACTGTTTAAAATGCATGCGTATATAGAGCACTGAGCTGCTGGGGGGAAAAATCAAACACATTCTCATGTTCTCAAGAGCAATTTGAAAATTTATGAAGAATAAAGCACAAATCTATACTTCATACCTGATCTGGACTTGAGCATCAAGGACGCCAGCGACGCCATCTTGGAAGATGGACAGACGTCGCTTGCGTATTTGCGCCACATCCGGATGTTTTTTTTGTGCATTCACGGCCCCCCAAGACGTCGGTACACATGTAACAATTCACTGAGAATTCACCATTCACCCATAGTGTAGCTAAATGCTATCAAAGTACTGCTTACGTCAGCTTGATAAAAACAACAACAACATAACAAACTATTTTAAATGCCTGCAGAATTGTCGGCGTGAAATATTCACCTCAAAAAAACTACTTTCAGATTAGAATTCATAAAATCTCAAATTACAGAAAATTCAAATTAATAAAGTAAATAAAAAAAGAAATTCAGCTGCTTGTACATTTTTATAAAAGTGTGTCACTTATGCCATGCGTTTGAGTAAAAGGTTGACGGTCCTGTTGTTGGAAACTCTACGGGGTTGTCCCATACACCTGAACGCAACACTTCCTTGCATCCCGGGGAAATCAAATGCGATGTCAAGCAGCAAAAAGACTGAACTTAATGTGGTGTAAGTGGATCTAAATACGTATTTACAAACTAGAGCAACTAAGTAGTGCACGTAGCATCTAATTACCTAAATATCTCAACTCTTTATTATCTCAGCCTGTACGCAAAATTTCGTAGAAAGTGAGCCTGCACTGTATAGTCGGTAAAGCCACTTCCAGCTAACCTCAGGTTTGCTAAGCTAGGCTAGGTGATCTGTGTTAGTTCATGTTTTGGATGTATGTAGTCAGGCACATTGGGCTTGGCTCTTCTTTTAATGGGAACAGTAATGCTGTACCAAACGCAATTTAAACAGTAATTCATTCCTATATAGGTTCTGCACACTTAGGCAAAACTTGAATTACTATATGAAATTCACTGATCAGCAATCAGTAATGTTATATAAAGTGACTTTCTCATCTATTTAAAACACACAGGAGAAGGTGGTAACAAGCACACTGTACAAAGTCTATAATATAGCAGGTTATGATCTGACAGGTAGTATCACTTAATACACAATGAAACATAAATTTGACAGGATTTTGAACCAAGTTTTGTGTGCTGTCTCTTACCAGAAGAAAAGGCACTTCTGGGGCCTGTTCCTTGGTGAACCTATAATAATTCTGATATCATATCTCATGCACAGTAACTTCTCCTGGACATGACAGAGCATGGGCAGCTACAGTGACTCTGCCAGTGACCTAGACGAGGAGCTGCCTGTGTTTGACTTTCTCCAGCCAATTCGACACCTCATCCAGGCCTCTCAGAGCAATGCAGAGAAACCACACATGGGTGACCTGAACGGTTGTGATGCAGAAGAAGCAGTCATCGTCTCCCCAGTGAAGGGCAATGGGGGTGCATGTAGAAGAATGGCTGATGTGATGATGATCAGCAGTGAATCTGATGACGATGCACCTTATGTCCCTCTGGCACAGAGGCTCAAACAGAGACAAGACAATGTGATTAGCACCTCCGCAGCTGTGGCTAATGGGAAAGATGCTGAGCAGTATTTGCCATCAAATCTGGCCAGCTCACTGCTCTCTTGCCAGAATTATATTTCAGAGTCAGAGGATCTGCTCAGCTTCCAACAGGTGAGAACAGTGAACCACGGGGTGTCAGAAAATTCAGAGCAGGTGACAGCTCTCCCTCAGCGGTGGCTGCCCCCGAAGTCTCTCTCCAGCGTAGTAAGCACCGACACGTCTCCTACCAAGAGGAAACGTGCCAAGTGCATGGCGGAGGAGATCCAGGCCTCCAGGGAGGAGGCTCTGAGGAGGAGGCATGCCAAGCAGAGACAGCAAAGGGACAAGGAGGTGCTCAGGCAGGAAGAAGAGAGACAGAAGGCAGAGAGGAAAGCTCTGGCAGAGGCTGCCAAGGCCCTGAGGCCAGAGGAGTGTATGAAGCACATGGTGGTGGCTGTGGACCCTGGTAAAGAGAAAACATACTGTGCACAAGTGGATAACAAAATCACTTTGAAGTCACTTGTACCCTGTGGATTATATATATTGAAAATAAAGCCTGTGTACTTATTGTGTTATGCTTCGGAGCCATTAATGAGGCTTTCTTGTGGCTTTATTGTGGACATGATTGTGTTTGTGTTTTAGCCCTATTACAGCTGGAAGGAGGTGGGACTCTGCTGGCGTCTGTGCAGGCTCTGGGTTGTAGCTGTGCCATAGAGAAACAACCCCTCCCACGCAGTGTCAGCTGGATGAGGCGGGTGTCTTGTGCTCAGGTGATAACAGACACACATTGTTTTCCCATTGCTTTGCTCTATTCAAGGTGAAGCATGAATATATACTTGCTGTAATTGCCTTAAACAAATGAGACCATGGTAAAATATGAGGAGTAGTTTTATGATTACTCATTTAGTAATAATGCCGCTAAATGAAATATTTCAGAATGAGTGATGGAGTACTGACCTGCTGTCTGTTCCCTGTGTGTCTCAGCCAGATGATGCAGTGTGTGTACCAGAGTCTCATGTTGTGATGCAGATGACAGTTGATGACATCATCACCCTTATCCACAACTACATTCAGGTTGGTCGCGCAGCTCCTGCTTGTCTGTTTAATATTTAGCTACAACTTTAACAGAGGAGCTTAGTAGTAGTAGTAATATTGTAATATATTTTGCAATACAACAGAAAATAACGTCATAATACAGTAATGGAGCAATAATTAAAAGTATGACCATAAAAGTATATGTGCTACAACAAATTAGTGTACAAATGTAAAAAGCATTCAGTTCAATTCACTTTAACGACCACAGAGCTAAGCATATAGTATTTGTTTCAATTTTTCCATAAGCATCATCACACATTAGCAACATTAAACAGCTCACAAATGGCCATAATATACATCATAAATCAGCTTCAAGCAACAACAATTAGATATTCACAACAATAACAGCTTGTGCACCTCTCTCAGAAGGCAGTAGAAGGAGGGGTTTAGAGCCCATATTGCAGTCAGAATAAAGGTGTTTTTGAAATAATTTGTCGAGATGGGCAGTGATTTATAGCATCTCCTAGATGGTAACAGCTACAACAGGCAGAATACTGAGTGAGTGGGAGGTGATATAATTTTTTCTTGCCCTTTACAGTTCACAAATGCAAATACAAAGGAATAATGTTTGAGATAAACTTCAGATTTGTGTAATATGAAAATACATCAAAACTATTCAGTTATCTCTATTAGTTTGCTAATTCCATGAGAAGTCCAAAACTAGCAATAATTTCTGACTTCTCCACCCTGTCTGTGACACTCAGACGCAAGCCCACAGGTTTCTGCTAAATTTGTAAATCCTCTTTGAAAACACATCACAAATATATGGTTTATTTTTTAATTTAAAAGGTTCACTTGTTTCCTAAAAGAGCCGGCTACTGTAGTTTATAGCAAATGTTACTTCAACAGGAGGAAGTGGTGCCTTTTTTGGAGACCATTTTCATCAGCGGATTAATTTATATTTGGTGCTCTTTGGTGACTATCTGGAGTCTAAAAAAACTCAGTGTGTGTCTTAATGGTAATGAAGGAACATGTCATCCAGTGCAACAGTGTGGCTCATTGATGTGTTTTTAAGTTTTGGAATAATGGAGCTCTATGGCACAGAGGAACAAGATATATCAGGGTTTGAGAAACACACAATACCTTTTATTGGCACTAAGACAAATATATAATTAGACTTATTCTTTAAGGTACAGCATGTGCATTATTTAATGCATATTAGGGTTGGGCGATATGGATCAAAATTAATATCACAGTATTTTTCACCCTGTGGGTGGAGCCAGTATTATATTATGTTTTTTTGCATGTTCTGTAAGGAGTCCTAGCTGTTGCTCACTCTTTCATATATCAATACATCTTCTGTTACACCAATATACTATCTGATGCAGGAAGAGAGGCATGGCAGGCCCACCTCTGGTCCCACTCTGACATCCTGGGTGAAGGAGCAACAGAGGCGTCACCCCGGCAAAACCCTCAGCCTGGTGGTCATCGACCTGGAGAAGTACTTCAGGTAGAGAAGGACAGCATTCTGCTAGGAACTCAATTTGGAGCTGCTGGATTATTTGTTCAGTCAATCAATAATTGACCAATCATTTCAGCAATAATTCATGAATCCAGCTTGGGCAACAGAGACAACATAGGAGAGGGGAAACAATAGGACATAGAAGTCCAATCTCTAGAAACCTACTGCTGAGGAACTCTTGAGCAATGGCTCAGTGACTCAGCTGCTGCAGACCAACTGCAGAGGACTGATTGGTTAGGTGGAGAAGGCAGAGGAGAGTGAACGTGTACAACAGTGTTAAGTATAGTGCTCAATGACAAGTCGAAAAACAACAAGGAATGGCACTTAGATACTGTGTAATCTAACACATCTGCTGCTGCCTTAGCATGTGGAAACATGTCACCTATTACTGTCAGCCGAGTCTGGCAGAGCTCAGCTGGAAACTGTGTGAGAAATCTGTGTGAAGAGAGGAAATGGAGCAGAGAGCTGGCCAGAATACAATTTCAGACCAGAGGATGTCCGGAACGAAATGACAGACGACTTTTGTCCTCAGATCCCAGAAGTCAAAGAGCCAGAAGAGGTTTCGAGAGGCAGTCGTGGATGAGGAGCAAGGGGGAGGAAAGGTGAGGAAGAGAAGGAAGAATGGTGGAGCTGAGGTGCTACCTGAACTGTCACGAGTTGAAGTAGAGGAGGTAAGTGGGTCAGTAGAGGAAATACATCGGCATTTATCATAAATAGAGAGAAACCCTTTGCTAATGATGTCAGAATTTTTATATATTGGCTCTGTTAATTTAACCATACATTTTATTAATTTACACCCAAATTTGTGGTGACCTGCTGAACTTGCACGTTAATTGAAGGTGCACCCTTTAGAATCTACTCAGTTTGTTAATTAAGAAGGAAGTGGAGGTGTAATTGTTTTCAGGGGCTAATGAAGCATTAATCCAGGCTGTTTTCTGGGATTATTATAACAGGCAGTGGTGCATCTCCAGCTTCATACTGGTGTCTCAGCCCGCTTCTTGTCAACCTGGAAAGACTTCTCAGATTACATCGCCATGACAACCAAAGCGGTTGCAGAAGCCCCTTTTAAGTAAGCGAGCTCTTTACAACTTGTGTATGGCTCTTTTTGTGTCAGATCAAACAGTCATTTCCCATGTTCCTCTGTGTGTTTTCAGGCGAGAGAGGGAGAAGACGGGCTTCTCTTTCTACCTGGAGAGTGAGTGGGCGAGGGGGCAGCGGGTGGATAAAGCCGGGAAGGGGCTGCTGCAGGTGTGGAAGAGACAGATCCAACAGTTTAATAGAGTCAGTCCAGACATGGCCTCGGCCATCTTGGCAGCTTATCCCTCCCCACAACTGCTCAAGAAGGTACAAGAATGAATCAACAGTGCATCACCTTTATGTGTTGTTTTTGCAAAACTGTCATGAAACTATCTTGTTTGGAAAAAAAAAAAAAAAATCCTGAACCTAACTGAAGTATGTTGAATTCTATGTTGGTATGTTGTAATAAGGAGAGTGTAGCTGAGGGGGGTGGGGGTCGTAGCAGCAGTAGTACCTATAGTTAATTTTTCATAGTAATGTTAAAATTTTGCTTTTACTTTTGTGTTGGTTATATGTTCTTTATTTACTGTCTTTTCACCTTGTTAAAGGCATCAAAACTGCATTTTAAAAAGCAGCTTCTGGACAAGTACAGCCTACCTCTTATTATAACTGTAACTAATAAAAAACACATGTATTGCCTGATGCCCTTTTGAATCAGGGTGTCAATTAAGTGCAGCCTACAAGGGACTGAGTTTCGTTTATGTAGGTTTTAATATCAAGGCAACACAGCTAGGTCAAATCACTATTAGTTCCACTCAAAGAAGCACGAACATATTAGAACAGTGTGAGACTGAATATTTCCTTGTCTATGTGCAGGCTTACAACCTGTGCAAGTCCGATCGTGAGAAGATATCCCTGCTGTCCGACCTTCTGATCCGCAGAGGAGAAGGCGTTGCCTCCACGACTCGACGGGTCGGTCCCGAGCTTTCCAAACGCCTGTTCCTCATGATGAACTCGTGTGACCCTGAGCAGACTCTGGACTCCACTGCCTGACTTTTAAAACTTGTCTCTAATCTTGTTTCAGTGCTTCGGACTGTTGACAATGCATTAAGTAGGCGGGACTGTTTTTATTTGATGTATACAGTATATTAAAGTTTTATGAAAATGTTATTTTTAAACACTATCTTTAAGAAACAATTTCGGAGAATCCATCCTACCGCCTGCTCCTCTGCAGGGTCGCGGGGGGGCTGGAGCCTATCCCAGCCGACTTCGGACGAAGGCAGGGGACACCCTGGATAGGTCGCCAGTCTGTCGAAGGGCACATATAGACGAACAACCACGCACACTCACATTCACACCTACGGACAATTTAGAGTAGTCAATGAACCTCAGCATGTTTTTGGGCTGTGGGAGGAAGCCAGAGTACCCGGTGAGAACCCACGCTGCACAGGGAGAACAACAGGCAACGGTGCTAACCACTGAGCCACCGTGCAATTTCTGAGAATCATCATATACAATTATTAAAAGGAAATTCTCTTTTTTTGCCGTTCAGATTCATGCCAAATTGACACTTGTTTCTCTGTTGTAGGGACAAAACAGCATATATCAGGGGAAGCATGCACACACACACACACACACACACACACACATATACATATATATATATGTATATATATATATATATAAAGGGACGAAGTGCCAGCAAACAGAACAAGATTCATGCCAGTTACTTGTCATGTAAAACTGTGATATGCTGTTGATTTGGCATGTGAGCATGCTCCAGAAGTAGTAGCAAATGTTTGTTTCTCAAAAGTTTGTGTTATGTCATCTATGGACGTTCAGGAAAACGCTGGTAAACATGGTTATGCTTGATTAAGTTAACAAAGAAATTGCGTCTCCATCACAACAATGTTGATTTGATTCACAACAAGAGTTTTCTTCAATCTTAGAAATCAACTTTGATGAACCTTATCTTATTTACTACTGCCTCTCTAGCATGCTCCCACAGTATATCTATAGATCCCACAGCCTCACATTTGTATTCATACTGCTGTGCAGCAAGTTGCCCTACAAATAGATCTCTATGCAGTTAGCGAGCATTACTGTTTCAGGGGTCAAATTTCTGTGTTTACTTTGGATGCAGACACCAGCGTTTGAAATGTTTTATTTAAAATGTAAGTTTATTGGGAAAGCATTAGGATGCTCTTGCGGCTGGCAGAGTTACTGTATATGGGGTGAATGCAAAGTTTGCTTGACTCATAGGCCTGCTTAGCATATCCAAAGTCCTGAATATAGGGCAACATAATGAAATATATAAGACTTTGCCTTTAAGTGATTGTGAATTTTAAAACAAGCTGGATTGATGTTGAAGGTTTGTACGTTTGCATTTGTATCGTTATAAAATTTAATTCTAATCCTTTTAATTGAGAGTACTAGGGCAAGAATGATCAAACCAATGTGGAGATTCTTACTTCTGTGTGGAACAATATCTCTGTGGCTGACCTCTAATGGGGTTTAATCATTATGTGCAGTGTAACCCCTCACGCCTCATGTGTTTTAACTGCTGTCCAATTGAATTACATGTGGCCAACCTCTGAGCTTTCCGTGTCATTGAGTGCTCCCGTGCCTTCATAGCCCGACTGCGTCACGCCTTGTTTCGTGCAGCCCTTGTTTGTGCTTTCATGGAGTGCAGTGGTAAAATGCCGCCACAAATCTGCTCCACTTCGCTTTGCAATGCTCATGGCTCATTTCCACCGCATTAGCAAAATGGAACCTGACCAAGAAGTGATGAGTGCCTGGAACAGAGGAAGAGAGGGCGAAAGAGACGGATGGGTAACAAGCTGTTAAATGGGCTTAAGAGATGAGCAACATGTCTCACCTCAGGTCCTGCATACAGAGAGACACTGAGAGGTGAAGCCTGGAAATGAAAAGAATGTAGGTCTCATACTGACAATTACAGAGCAATGACATCTAGTTTTAAAGTTTTTCTTTTTAGATTTTCTGTGACACATTGCAAAGTATTAGTAGTGTCTTGTCCTCTACTTCTCTTTGGCATGTGGTGTTTAATGGTTTTATGGATTATAAACCTATATTTGTTCCTAAGTTAAAGATTGGGGGTCATCAGCCAAATGGGGTTTTATGGTTTAGATGTTGTTTTCTATAGCTTAAGCAGATGTCTGACTGACCATCAGTATGTAGAAGGTGGGGTTCTGAAGGACAAGAAACCACATATAAGGATAGCAGTTTGGGTTCTCAGAGATTCGGCAGGTTTCGGACACTGTTCTTTTTTGCAATAAAGAACTTTATATATATATATTTTATATATCTCAGCGGTGGTCCCTCCTTTCATCAACACCTCAAGAAACAACATGTTGAAAGCACATCTAACATTAGAGCTATTCTACACTTCACATTGGAGTCAAGGTTAAATTAACAGAAAGCAAAACTGTTTTGCAGAGGGACTTTCTGGGACCCCCCAACCAGGGGCGGATCCAGATTGATTTTAGTAGGGGGGCACGGAAGGTACAACTGATATTTTGGGGGGGCACTGAAAAGTTATTAAAAAAAATGAATATATGACCTTTTCATTTTGGACTGTTAACACTAAAATTATGATGGACATGTTTCCTTGTTTATGTGAATTACAACATCATCATCTGCAACATCTGCCTGTTATGTAAAACTTGTAAGCTCAACGATAGTATCCCAAGGCCAATTAAGTGACAAATATTGTCTAAGAACAACACTATTTACAACCCTGTCAAATTTCACTTCTTATAATGTTTACTGCCAATTATCA
>JBBMOC010000074.1:145663-417009 GCA_037975185.1 Centropyge bicolor
ACACCGATGTCTGACACACAAGTAATTCTGAAATCAGCTGCAAACATTCCAATCAAAGTCACTAATGAGCAGCCTTCCCATAAGTAGAGAATGGTATTGGTATTGATGGCCTGCAGTGCTTCCAGAACAAGATCAATGTGGAAATGCTGAATAGAGAACTGGAACTCTGGGCTTGCCCTATGGATACAGTTATCAATTGTGGAAGGTGTGCCTATAGGTAGTTGATTTTCAGAGATATGATTTCAAAATATTACCCCACTTTCCCTGCTGGATCACCACAACCATTTAGAGTCTTTAGTCAGCTTTCTCTTAACTCTAAAATATTAGGGCCTGTTGACTACACTAAAGTATTCAGATGATGCAGTTTACTGCAGGCAGATTGGAGCCATGTATGAAGGCTGAGGATCCTGTTAAAATGCCCAACTCCACAATCCAGTGTGGGAGTAGAACCTGAAATGATAGCAGACTTTCCACCACTGTTGACTGGTCAAAGAAATGGAAACGGAGTGTGTGACTGCATTATTGAAGTGGATATTTCTAAATATGGAATCTCAGAATCACATTCAGTGAAGTTGGGAATGATAAAGGGCCACGGCAGATGGAGGATGGGAGGAGCTGGTTCGAGGTGGGGGACTTTCATTGAAGCCATGGATGCTGATGTTGTTCACAGGCAGGAGAGCAGGTGAAGGTGGACAGACTAATTCATCCAGAATCTTTAGTTTGTTCCCAAGCTGAAGCAGCTGCTCTGCTGCTATGCTCAGAGAGTAGAGCAGACTTGGTTCTTGGTTTTCACCCAACAGCTGAGCAAAACGTCCTCCCCCAGAGTTCAGAAGCCAGAAATGCAGATTGGCTTATCTCCCTGCCAAGAGATCGTGTCCTGGTGTGAGGCTGACAGGTCAGGAGAGCATGGCTGGGAGACAGAAGCTGGCTTTCCTAGAAGGGAAAGATGCTGAGTCTGGATTGTGACTGCATTTCGTCATCTTCTCCCTGAGTTCAGCCTCCTAGCAAGGCATGTCTTCCTTCATTTGTGAAAAAGTTGGATGGCACACACTGCCATGGTTGTTGGCAGGACTGCATACAAAGCTAAGGCAAGCTCAGGCAAGCTGTACAGAGGTCTCCTTCTCCACAAAACGAAGAAAGCTGCACACACACACACACACACACACACACACACACACACTCACACACACACACACACACACACACACACAGAGAGAGAGAGAGAGAGAGGGGGGGGGGGGGATGAGCAAATGTGTGTTGTCATTTATCATTGCCTCTTTTCTGCCGGTCTGCCTCCCTCCCCAGCGGTCCTCTGTAAACTGAGCCACAGAAAGATAAAGTGTGGACAAAAAAAAGGAAAAAAAATCATACCCAGACACTAACATAAGCACAGGGACACAGGAACATACAGAGGGACAAACACAGGATGACACTAACACATGGTAGGATTTGGAGAACATTGTGATCAATGCCCTGTGATAGGCCATGACACACTTTCAGCGACCTCAGAGAAATATGTTAAAATAAGCCTGTTGTTATTAAATGTAGGCACTGAAAAAAAATAATGATCTTTCAATCACAGCTTAAAAGCTGCATCAATTGATTCTTCTTTGGCCAGGAAAAGTCGAAGAAGGCAAAATCACAATATCTCACATGCTATAACCTTACAATATGTGCATGTGCAAATTGCTGTTAAACTGTGCTGGCAAACACTTCACTACGTAGCCTACGTAGTAAAAGATAAAAGATAAAAGATGGCGGCACCTTGGCTGGCTGCGGCTGCTTTGGCTCCCAACAACTCTGCTGACATACAGTCAACACTGGTACTATACTGTATAATACTGTATTACACTGCTGACACAACCTCTGAAGCCATTGCAACGAAATTTCGTGTAATTTGAGGAATGACAATAAAGGTGAGTCTGAGTCTAAGTCTAAGTACACATCCAGTGACACAGAGTAATATAGCATTAGAGCCATACCAAACCTACCATATGAATATGAATGTTTAAAAGTGAAACCCAATAATGATTAACAAGTGTAAAGTGTAAATTAGGTTCATAAAAAAAATAAAATAAAAAAAAGACATGTATTGAGTTGCATATTTTAGACATAGGCCAAATGTCAAATGGCACTTCAGTTAGAGCACTGAAGTCTTAAGTTAAGTTATTTATTGCAACAGTATGCATTTTTGACAGTGTGCCCCTCCCGCTGCAGAATAAACTGAAAGTATATTATCACTGTGTAAAGTTCTTATGAGAAATGAGTTAACATAACTCCCGTTAAGAAAGAGTTGTGACATTGTCATTTCACCCGTTTGTCACAGTTTTGCACCCAGGTCTTGGTTAGCCTTTGGTTTTGTCCTACCTTAGTTGTTCTGTTACGTTCATGCTGGCCAATGCTCTGCCTCTGTCATGCCATTATATCTGTTATGCAATAGTTTCCTTTCTGTCATTGTCCTGTTCGTGTCTCGTACTTATCCCATGTTCTGTATTAGAATTGTGTTTTAGTTTTCTGTCTTGGATTTATCCTAGTTTGGCTTGTTTCCATATCATAGTCTTCTGTCTTAGTTTTGTCTTTGTTCTGTGTCTTAGTTTTCTGCCTGTGTTTTGTTATAGTTCTTTCAGTTCAGTCCTGTCATGTTGTTGTCCTGCCCTGCCTTTATCCTCGTTATATGTAATGTTTAGTTCTGTGTTTTGATTTCCGTTCTGTCCATCATATTTCTATGTCCAGTGTCTTGTCTCTGCATCATGTCACTCACCAGCCACACCCACCTCATCAAGTCACCTGTGTTTTCTGTTGAAGTTAATCACCAATGCACACTATTTAAGTCAGCTGTTTTTTGTTCGCGATGGCCGGATCGTCTTTTCACGTCTACGTTTCATGTTCATGTCTTCGCCTTGTCTGCACTTCACGTTACGCTTCATGTTCACGTTCACGTTCACGTTCACGTCCACGTCCACGTCCACGTCCATGTGATGCCAAGTCTTGCCTGTACCTGACGTTTTCTGTTTGGATTTTGTCGTACCTTGCAGTGAGTTTTGTTAATACTTTATTTTCATTAAAGACTTATTTGAGCACAAGATGTGTGATGCGCTTGAGTCCTGAACCCTCCGCCTTGACACCGTTGTTAATATAGGGATATTGATTAAGGAACTTTAAGGATGAGTCTGACTGCACATCATGTCTTTATACACTTAAAGCATGTTTACTTGCTTTACACCTCTCTCCCTGCCCCATCTTTGTTCCTGTGATTGAAAAACCAAGCACTCCTGTCAAGCACTTTTGCACTAGATTTCTGCTTCAAAAGACAGCACCCTTTGAAAAGGAACAATTGATAGCCAATTTATTATGTCTCATCAAATACACTAAGCTAGCAATTTGGAACTCTGATTAATCATTAAATTAATAACTACAACCAAAATTACCATATCTGTAACTAGTAAAGGCTGAAGGGGTTTGGAGTTCTGAAATAGTAGATGTCGGCAGCATTCACTCTTGTGTAACATTAAATAGAGCATGTATATTCAAAAGCATTTAATTAAAAGATAAGCAAAGCAAAACACAAAATTAATCTAACCAAATGTACAATGCCTAACTAAAGAAAACTATGGGGTGTGTGTATGTGAGAGAGAGTATGTGTGATTGTCTGTGTGAGTGAGAGCGTGCATGTTGAGTGTGTGCCTGAAAGAATGTGTGTGTTTTGAATTTCCTCTTCTCGTGTGTTAAGGGCAATGCAAAGTATATGTACGTGATCTGTATAGGATAATGATGTCAGGTCCGAATTGATGACCAGAAGTTGTATGCAAGACCCTGTGTCTATGTGAAACATGACAGACATCAGCTCAGTTGAGTGACGTAGCCAACCATCCACTAACCTGACTATACTGAGATCACAACTATAAAGCTCAGACAGTGAATAAACCAAACCAATGGAGATACATTACAGTGATTAAAGTTAAGCAGATACAATTTGTTAGGGTGAAATTCAGAAAGAGTGGCATAGTGACTAGGCAATATAGCCCTCAGTCTGATCTAGGCAGACTTTACAATTTTGTCCATCCGACATGTGGATGGGTGTCATCACATTTTCCAATGCATGATCCACGGCTGCATCATATTTGTTGGTTTGACAGTATGGTAATAATTTATGTTGGATAAGGCATAAATGTACTTGAAAGTTGGACAGTGGTCTGAATCAATCAGAATTTTGCTGCTGTTGGTAGCAAATTTAAGGTTGCCTATGTAACTGCAAGAAAGGGTCTTATGTAGTATTTACTGTCACCACAGAGGTGGACTGCGCTGTTAGCTAGGACAGTGAGAAGCAAGCTCTTTTGCTGTATATTTTTCTTAACTTGTGGCTGAGGAGTGTACTGCTACAGGTCTCCAGAGCCAGAGAGGCATTCAGAGGCGCCGTCACTGTCAGTGGATGAAGACCATGTTCTGAACCATGGTCAGAAATTCTGCGTCATTGTTTATTGGCTGGTTTCACTTCTGGGCCAGAATTTCTGAGTATGGTATCTTGACACACATTTAGTGGGCGGATATTGTGTTGCGACTAAACTTACACTTGGTTAGGTTCATTCTCACACAAATTCATTTGTTGAGTCCTCATGATACCGACACTCCTTCAGTCCAATGATTCGTTCCCTCTTCATGACTGAACGTCAGGGGAAGATGATTAAAAAAGATGTTTAATTAATACATATTTTTGTCAAAGAAATAGAATTTATAGTGTTGGTGTTTATTTTTACTTGTGTTTGATCAGTGAAGTTTAGGGTTCTCCAAGAGGTAGAATTTTTTTTACTGTCAGTGTCCAGCTGTATTTAGATTGGTGCAAAATCTGTGTGGGTGTCCACAAAAAATAGCTTGTGATTCAATTCCAGTTGCTGATTAATACTTTAATAATAACAATGTATGAGGCAAAATGTGAAAACAATGCACCAGTGTGATGAACACCAAGAGAATAATCACCTGAATCTGCACCTCCACTTGGCTTTACAGTGAGTTTCAGCCCATTGTTTAGCTGTCTGGCCCACAACTTTACTGTTACTGTGAGGAGGAACCAGAACAGCTTCACCCATGGATGAATATTAATGGTCGAGGGAGCACATACTGAGTCAATAAATCAGAGATGTATTAAGGAGCAAGACTTGTTTAGAGCCTTAAAAGCAAGCAATGAAATTTAACAGGGAGCAAATGTAGGTAGGCAAGCATGAGGCTAATGTGTTCATAGCTCTTTGTTCCAGTAATGAGTCAAGCAGCAGGGTTTTGTACCAACTGTGGATGGTGGAGGAGGCCCTGGTACAAGTACAAGTAGAGTGCACTGAAATAAACAAGTCAAGGACAGATAAAAGCATGTACAACATTTTGTACATCAGCAATTGATAACAATGACCTAATTTTAGATTACTTGAGGTGGATGAAGCTGAGCAAAATTTTTGACCTCCTCAAAAGAAAGGTAACCAAATATTACCCATCGACTCCTAGCAGCCACATTATTCAACAAAGCTGATGGAATTTGGGGGACTAAACGATGTACCAGAAATTTAGGGGGCATCCAGGATTTATTATCCGAGAGGCACAATGTGAGATTAGCTAGCCTGTTAGGATCTGCTAGGACAGCATTTATCACTCAGTGTCATCAGCATAAAAAAGGTAAAACATATCACAAGGTTGAATAACCTGGCTAAGAGGTAGCATGTATATTTAAAACAGAAGGGCACCAAGAACTGAGTCTTGAGGGACACCTCAACTAAACTGAGTCGTCGAGGAAGTCGAGTTACCCAGAGCAGGAAAAGTTCTGTTGGAGAGGTATGTTGTGTGTACAACTCGCTTCCACAGCCTCAAATTGGCCAAAAAGAGAGGGTCTCTGGTGCAGTGCAGTAGTTTCAAGCTAGAAGACATGTGTCCAGTGGAATTTCTGAATGAAATCAACCAAACTATGGTGCAAAATTCAGCAAATAAGGTGGTCTGAAGCAGACTGGTGCAGTTCAGGGGGTCAATCAGGTTTCAGCTAGGACCCCTGTGGCCCTGCCCTTGGATCCACCCATGCCACGGTGGCATATCACCTGGCAGTATTGGCTCCAAATGTCACCAGAAGTTTGAAATGTGTGCAAACATTGAAAAATGCAAAAAATATGCTCAACAGCATTATCATTATAGTTTATTATATTTTCTTTCACATAAGGGGTGTTAAGGGCTAAGGGTGTTACTGACTTGCTTACAAGCTAACATTTAGCTTATTTAAGCAATGTTCATAGACTATCCATTAGCAAAATGCCAGTGACTGTGAGATGGATCATTTACACTCAGGAGTGGCATAACAATGTTGAAGCAATTTTCTCTATCAGCAAAAAAAGCCCTTCTTTAGTTTAGTTAGTTGAATTAGGAATATAGATGTGTATCTTTATATCTGTGCATGGACAATATCACACACACACGCACACACACACATACACACACGACATTGTCACATGTGTGACACTGTCTTTTGTGTCACAGATATCCTGTTGCCACGACAACCTGCTCAACACCACTATCCTGCTATCCTGTCAGAGTGGGGTTGCTATTTGTTCATGACTCATACTGTCCCTCACTCTATTATTTAAAAAAAATATAGTTCTATATCAGGACCCCTGATTCATTTGCGGTCTCTCCTTGCAACCTGGAAAACTAAGATTTCAAACAAATAAACCCCAGAATAAAATTCAATTATATCTCTATCATACTCCTAGAAGGACTTAAAGTGTCTTGTAATGTGTGTAGTAAAGTAGGCCACCGAACATGAGTTTATGGAGCGAGTTTTATCATTCTTTATAGTACTCCCATGATATCAATTTATCATTCCCTCAGGACACGCTATGCAGCTGATAATTTTGCAGTGACAATTGTATGATATCCTTCTATCAATTACTATCAGACAGTATAGTTATTATATATCATGAGGGGCTCTCAGACAAAAAGCAAATCAAGTGAACAGCAGGGGAATAGCTTGCTGCGAGACGCTGTGGCACAGATAAGGAATCACTGAAGGTCTAAATCTCTATTAACTGCAGGCTTTCCCGGTGCTGAGATGAAATATAAATAGTGATGAAGTTTACAGACCTGACAAGCGATGACAAGGTTATCATAACTTAGGCCAACACATGTCTTGGCTGTGTTAATCTCTCTGGTATAGCATTGCGATCCCATTATGTGTCCTTGACAAGGATGGCTCATGATATGCAGCTATATAACATCAGGTACAGAAGGCTTATCTGAATACCACAGCTTCCACTGCTTATCAGTGAAATTCTCACTTTGTGTCTTTTATGATATAACTACCATGGCAGCTGTGGAGGATACACTGCTAATATACTGAGGTGGATCTCCACACACAACACGGTAGAGGTGTATTTCTTGGAAAAATTTCTCACTTTCTCCAAACTGAAGGGCAAACCCCCTCAAAAACATGTGAGCGCATCACTCTTCTATTTTCCTGTTGGAATGACAACATGATAATGTCTGACAGTGTTATTCTAAACTGAACAAATTATGACTGTTTGCTGATCTGCCAGTGGAACAAATTGAGGTTTGGTTAGGTTTAGGCATGAAAACTCAAACTTAGATTCTGTCATGTAAAATTTCTCAGTGACTATTTGGGCAGGGTTTAGTTGTGAAAGGGATTCAAATCAAATCATTAAAATTTGATTAGACAGCTCAGGAGTGGGCATGGCTTGGCAAATTAAGCATGCTACAGACCTGCAGTGAGTTATGGAGCTGTATAGGACTGTTGGCCTCCACCCACACCTCCATCACCCGCAATATAAGATCCAGAGGTAGATGACAGGGATGAAATTATTAATTATTACAGAATTATTAATGCATAAGCATGCTTTTTTGGAAATGCAAAGAAAAATTTCACCAACTGACACCACTGACATCCTGAACACACGCCTCTTACGATGATATTGCTCTTAAAGCTACTACGACCTATGAGCTGTAGGTGAAATGGTCAAGTGCAGTTTAATATGATGTGTGGTTACCTGGTCACCCTAAATCCTATTTGACTGCATACATTTCTCTATACACCAAGAATATCATATCATCAATAAGATTTTCACATTGTACAGGAAAAGAGAATGATTTTGCTATACAATAGTCAAAAATTATTATTTAGACATACAGTGGCTTGCAATAGTATTCATACCCCTTGAACTTTTCCACATTTAGTCACGTTACGACCACAAATATAAATATATTTTATTGGAATTTTATGTGAAAGACCAACACAAGTTGACAAGTGACACACAATTGTGAAGTGCGAAGAAAATTATACGTGCTTTCAATTTTGTTTTACAAATAATAAACTGAAAAGTGTAGTGTGCAAAGTATTCATTCCCCCCTGAGCCAATACTGTGTGGAACCGCCTTTTGCTGCAATTACAGCTGCAAGTCTTTTGGGGTATGTCTCTACCACCTTCGCACATCTAGAGACTGAAATTTTTGCCCACTCTTCTGTGCAAAACAGCTCAAACTTAGTCAGATTGGATGGAGAGCGGTTGTAAACGGAAGTTTTCAGATCTTGCCACAGATTCTTAATTGGATTTAGGTCTGGACTTTGACTGGGCCATTTTAACACATGAATATGTTTTGTATTAAATCATTCCACTGTAGCCCTGGCTTTATGTTTAAGGTTGTTGTACTGCTGGAAGGTGAACCTAGGCCCCAGTCTCAAGTCTTTGGCCGACTCCAACAGGTTTCCTTCCAAGATTGCCCTGTATTTGCCTCCATCCATCTTCCCATCAACTCTGACCATCTTCCCTGTCCCTGCTGAATTGAAGCACCCCCAGAGTATGATGCTGCCACCACCATGTTTGACAGTGGGGATGGTGTGTTCAGAGTGATGTGCAGTGTTAGTTTTCTGCCACATATAGAGTTTTGCATTCAGGCCAAAAAGTTCAATTTTGGTTTCATCTGAGCAGAGCACCTTCTTCTACATGTTTGCTGTGTCCCCCACATGGCTTCTGGCAAACTGCAAATGGGACTTCTTATGCTTTTCTTTTAACAATGGCTTTCTTCCTGCCACTCTTTCACAAAGGCCATTTGTGCAGAGCATGCCCAATAGTTGTCTTGTGGACAGATTCCCCCAGCTGAGCTGTGGATCTCTGCAGTTGGTCCAGAGTCACCATGGGCCTCTTGGCTGCATCTCTGACCAGTGTTCCTTGGACTTCATGATGCTGTTTGCTCCCCAATAGTCTCTTAACAAACCTCTGCGGCCATCACAGAACAGCTGTATTTGTACTGAGACTAGAATACACACAGGTTGACTCTATTTAGTCATTAGGTCAACATTCGATCATTCAGCAATCATCAGGCAACTTCTTTGCACTTCACAATTGTGTGTCACTTTGTGTTGGTCTTTCACATAAAATTCCAATAAAATATATTATGTTTGTGGTTGTAACGTGACAAAATGTGAAAAAGTTGGGGCATGAATACTGTTGCAAGCCACTGTGCACTCACATGCCGATGGAACAGCCATCAGGGGCAATTTGGGGTTCAGCATCTTGTCCAAGGACACTTCAACACATGGACTGCAGGGATTGAACCATCAGCTCTGCAATTGGTGGACAACCGCTCTACCTCCTGAGCTACAGCCGCCCCTGTCTGTATCTGTCTGTTCATGGCAGACATCGCCTTTGTTAAAGTTGCCATGGACAATAACTAAGGAGTCTGTGTTTTTCCCCTCCACACAGTAACTGGTCAGTGAACATACACTGTGCGCTCCTGCATGTTGACCTGTGGTTGGATGTCAACACCGACCAGAATGAATGAAGCAAACTCACAGGTGGAGCAGAAAGGTTTACAGTTGATGAAAAATGATAGTAGGAGATCAGAGCTGCAGGACCACTGTCACATCATCACACCAGACTTTGTTAGAATAAAACAGATACCTCCACCTTTCGTTTCACTGGAAAGGTCTGTGTCATGAGCCGCTCTGAAGAGATGAAAGCCTGTCAGCTGCGGCACAGAGTCCGGTATTGATCAACACAGCCACATCTCCACGAAGCTTAAAACGCAGGAATAGTTGAATTTCACTCTTGTGAACAATGAGAGAAATATTCTTGTTAGCGGTGTGTGAGATCTGTGTATATATATATGTATATATATATATATATATATATAAGTGTGTGTATGTTATTGTCCTTATGTTTCAGGGGCTGTTGAGTGTGAGGACAGTCCTCTGCTGTTGTACAGTCTGATGGCAGTGGGCACAAAGGAGCGCCTGAAGCGCTCAGTTCTGCATCTAGGTGGGATGATGCGCTGACTGAAAGAGCTGCCCATCTGCCACAGTTCATCACGGAGAGGGTGAGAGGGGTTGTCTAGGCTGGCTTTGAATTTGACCGTCATCCTCTTCTCAGCCACTGACTCCAAACTGTCCAGCTCAAGCCCCACCACAGAGCGGGCCTTCCTCACCAGCTTGTTGAGTCTGCTGGCCTCACCTGCCTTGAGGCCGCCTCCCCAGCACACCACAGCAAAGAAGAGGGCACTGGCTAGCACAGACTGGTAGAAGGTCTTCAGTAGCCTGCTGCACACGTTGAATGATCTGAGTCTCCTCAGGAAGAACAGCCTGCTCTGTCCTTTCCTGAAGAGGGCGTCGGTGTTGTGAGACCAGTCCAGTTTGTTGTTGATGTGGACCCCAAGGTACTTGTATGAGTCCACCCTCTCCACCTCCTCCCTGTGGATGACGACTGGGGCAGGAGACCTCCTGTTCCTCCTGTAATCCAGCACCAGCTCCTTGGTCTTGCTGATATTGAGTCTCAGATGGTTGCTGTTGCACCATGTAATGAAACTCTCAATCAGTCCTCTGTACTCCTCCTCATCGTCATCTGTTATACATCCAACAATGGAGGAGTCGTCCGAGAACTTTTGGAGATGGCAGGAACCAGAGTTGAACCGGAAGTCTGAGGTGTAGAGCGTGAAGAGGAATGGCGCCAGAACTGCACCCTGAGGCACCCCAGTGTTGCATGTCACTGTACCAGAGGTACAGCCATCCACTCTGACATACTGTGGCCGGCCAGTGAGGTAATCCAAAATCCAAGTTGCAATGTCGGGGTGCAGCTGCATCGTCAGCAGCTTATCCCTTAGGAGGCAGGGCTGGATGGTGTTAAAAGCACTGGAGAAGTCGAAGAACATCACTCTCACAGTGCTTCCCTGCATCTCCAGGTGGGACAGCGACTTGTGGGTGAGGAAGATCAGGGCATCCTCCACACACATCGGTGTGGAGGATGCCAGGAATTCAGTTAGTGATGTCCTCAGGTGTTGAAGGACCAGCCTCTCAAATGTCTTCATAACATGTGACGTGAGTGCCACAGGTCTGTAGTCATTGAGATCGCTGGGTCGTCCTTTCTTTGGAACTGGAACAATGCAGGAGGTCTTCCACAGGTTGGGCACCGTCATCAGCCTCAAGGAGAGGTTGAAGAGGTGTTGAAGTACTCCTGCAAGCTGCCCGGCACACACCTTGAGGGCCCGGGGGTTGAATAGATTTGGAGCCAGAGCCTTCAGTTATCAAGCTCTCCTGTGGAATCAGATCCCAGTCTGGGTTCGGGAGGCAGACACCCTTTGCACATTTAAGAGTAGGCTTAAAACCGTCCTCTTTGACAAAGCTTATAGTTAGGGTTGGTCCAGGCGAGCCCTGAGCCATCCCTTAGTTATGCTGCTATAGGCTTAGACTGCTGGGGGACTTCCCACGATTTACTGAGGTTCATTCTCCTCTCTCTCTCCTCCACCTGCATCCATTCATAACCCATCAATGCATCGTACTAATCCAACTTCTTCCCTCTCTCCTAGTTTTGTGCTCTTCTCTCCTGTCGCTTTCTTCTTGTGTTACTGGATCCCCAGAGTCTGGACCCATGTTTACAAGCCTCTGACTGTCCATGTGTCCCCGTTCAATACTGCTGTTCGATATGTACACGCCTGTGGATTATATTGCTGCTTGTCATACCCCCCCCCGTTGTTGTGATTTGGCACTATACAACAGACAGACAGACAGACAGACAGACAGAGTACTTTATTAATCCCTTTGGGAGGTTCCCTCCGGGAAATTGACATCTCCATCGTTTCTCCTATATTGCACTGTTTAGAATACAAAATATAAAGTAGAAATAAAAATAAAATAAAAATAAAAATAAAATTGAATTGAGTTGTATTGTTGTCCGGCCCACTGGCTTTGTTGACTTTGAGTCTGGTGAGCTCCCTTCTCACTTGGTTGCTAGTGAAAGCCGGACATGGGGGTGAAGATGGGTTTCTATTGTCCGTTAAAGCTTCTGTAAAACTGAGAGAGGGGGAGGGGGGTGTTGAGGTGGCCAAGTTCTTGATGGGGAGGGGAGCAGAGTCGTCAACAGAGGTGTGAATGGGGACAGGGATGATGGGTGGGGACCAAGACCCACTGTCTGAGCTCACTGAGGTGGGGGATGTGTCGAACCTATTGAAAAACAGGTTCAGCTCAGCAGCGAATTCAGTGTCTCCCTCAACTCTGTTTGCAGACTTAACAGACTTGGGGTGTTGGGGTTCGGGTTGGGGTTAGTGGTGAGCTGGTGCTCCTCACGTGCGCGGGCTCACCGGTCTGGTAGAGGTCTCGTTGATCTGCCCCACAGGGGTCATAGATGGCCATACTGCTGCTGGGGGGCTACCTGGCATACTTATCTTTTCCTGTGATGTGAATGTCGTGAGTGGGTGGAATGTATTTTCTGTATGAGAGGATTGAGGTGAGTGGTAGGTCGGGGTAAGTCAGAGTGAGGGGAAACGTCAACGGTGTCAGTCTTTGTCAGGTTGTTTCTCCCACCTTGGGTCAGGTTATGGGAAGTTTGGGTCAAATGTTGGTTCCCACCCTGGTTAGGGCTAGGGAAGGGAAGAAGGAGGGTGGGATCAAAGAAAGAAACCCGCTTAGGTTTAGGCGTGGGGGGGTGGTCAGGTTTGGATTTGCCCCGGGAGAGGTTTCTCTGAGGGAGAGGAGGGGTTTTAGGGTTAGACTTAGGGTCAAGCCTGTGGTTAGGGTCAGGATAGGGGCCAGGGGAAGGGTCAGTAAGGGAGGGGGGAGTGACTGGTCTCGTCAGGGTGGTCGAAGTCTGGTTGGGGGAAGGGGGTTGAGGAGCAGTCCTGGTCGTCAGTCGGTTGTCTTTTGTCAGCGGTGCGTCCACCGTTGGACCAGTCACCTGAGGCAGCTTAACCCCCCCCCTGGAGGGTTGTTTGTGCATGGAGGAGGGCTCAGAATGGGTTTTTGAAAGTGAGGTTTTCACTTCATGGGACCCCTTCATCATGCTACCCTCATTCTGTTGGGGGTGCACGCTGTGCATGTTTGGGGTCTGCTGCCTGGTGTGGTTAGGTCCAGCAACTGGGGCACCTATATGGGAGGGAGGAGAAAGAGAAGAGGGGTTATTGCATGATGTGGCATGTTGAGTGGATACTGTAGCCTGGGTGGGGTGTTGCGGCTGGTCCCTGTGGGTGGAGGGAGCTTCTTCTTCCTCCCCGGACTCGCATTCGGAGGGGGTGAGCGGGATGTCATTTTCCCATCCGGAGGACAAGTCACCAATGTCGATATAGTCTACCGCTGCTTGGATGGTATCCTCCATCAGTCGGTGGCCGTATCTCTTTTTTGCCCAGCCGATGGCTACACGGAGGGCCAGGTCATTGCGGGGGGTGGTGGTTGAGGTGCTGATGATGTCAGAGTAATGTTGTGCGAGTATGTGCATGTTCACTTCCATCCAGTGTGTGGTGTTGTCCTGTATTTTCTGTGTAGTTCTTTCGGTAGGTGTAGATGGTTTAATGAAGGATGCCAGTTTTGTTACTTGTCTGAGCACGCCTGGTGGAAATGTGCCTGTGATTACGCTGTTGTTTACTGTGTGTTTGTGATGTAGTGCTTGTATGAGTTTAAAATATTGTTTGCAGGTGTTTCTGGTGTCTGCATCTAGGGTCTGGTGTCTCTGTGTGGCTGTAAGTGTGTGTCTATGTGTGGAGCTCTGTGGACCACTCCCTGGTCGGCTCCCACAGTGTAATGTGAGTACATTTTGTGGTGGACAAGCCCTTACCTGTCGGTGTGAACTGGTGGTGTGGGTCAGCAACCGAGCTTGTTGTACTGTTGGTCCCGTGAGTTTCCAGTTGTTTGTCTTCAGGAGGCATGCATGTGGTTATGCAGGTTGGCCTTGGTGAAAAAAGCTCAGGGAAAACGTGCCAAGTGTGCAATGTCCATAAAAACCAGTCACATAAAACCACATAAAAGATATACCTTTATTTATCATACAGTGGGGAAATTTACAATAAGCACACTGACACATTTTACTCTCCTCCAGCTTTTCACTGAATGAACAAAAGTACCTTTGAAACCAAAAGCCCAATAATTCCACTGATGACATGAGAAAAATGGCAAATAAATCAGCTGGAGCAGGAAACTGAATTTACAAACCAAACAAGATGAAACAATGAGCACCATTACACTGAAGCAGCCATCCATAGCACCATGTTGAAGTACTGCTGAAACTGAAAGTGCAAACAAAAAACTGCAAGAACAAATGACATGCATTGTTGGACTTGTGTCTACGACTGCTCATTAATTGGTGGCGCTGCTGCCAGTGTTTATACAATCTGCCACAGCAGAGAGGAAGGAAACATCCGCAGAATGAATGTTCATGTGCAGCATGAAACTGTTTTCTTATGCATGTGTTATGGGTACCGGGCTGAGGCACCCGCACACAGCTGAAAGATAAAACAGGAATGTGAGGCAGGGAGACAAAGGCCGAGCCTGCTGAATCCTCTTTAGATGTCTTTATTCACAATACATTCATTTCATCTGTTCAACTGTCCTTATTTTGTATATGAATACAATACATGTTTTGTCTCTCTAGACATTTTCAAAATGCTCATAAAACACATAAAACAATTCAATTCAAACTCTCTTTCCCTAAATACCTTCTTCCGATTATTAAATAAGTTGAAAATCTTTACATTAGAAATGTATTAACATAGATACTATATTAACATCTGCAGGACTTAGCTTCACAGTATGACAAATGAAACACTAACATTTTTAAATAAACAAACAACACTAATTATACATACGCATGCTACTGAAAATATGCAACAATGAACATGGAGCAGGGAGTATGAAACATAAAAATAGGAAAATGGGAGACGTGCGAGCCCCGCTAGCACTTTACCGCTAGCATGCTAACATGACTAACATGACGCCACAAAGCAAAGTTATTCTTTTCTCTTATAAAACTAAACGTTATTTCACCTATATATTACACACAGTCTCTGAACACAAACAATACACAACAGACAACTAAATTATAACAACAAATTCACAGAGGCAACATTTACACTAATGTGAGCACACATTAAGTGGGCACCACACATGTATTTTGAATTCATGGGTTACAGAGAAAGAGAAAAAGGAAGAAAGAAAACTTTAATAACAGTCAAACCAGAGTTTAAATCAGATTTCAAGCAAAACTGTCAAACACTCCTTTGTTCCAGCTTCTGAGTTGATTTGAAGATTTGCTGCTTTCTTTGATTGGGATTAGATTGGCTCTAATTATCGTCTGCTTTATTTGGATTAGGTCTGAAACGCATTGGTACAAAGACACACTTTGCACACACACACAGCCATATTACACTTCTTCTGCCTTTGTCTTCAAGAAATAACATGACCACTAGGTACTTGTCAGGATAATACAAATCTAGGTTGTTTTAGGCATTGGTATGATAAATGCTATTGTTTTTCTGGCATTTGAAGTTATCAGTAAAATTTCATTAAATCTCAATGTTGTCATTGGTCTCTACAATAATGTAAAAAGATGAATTTTGTTGCATTTTGATGTTTTTAAGTTCCCATAAAAACACAAACCAAACACATGTGGACTCACAAGTAGCTTCCTAATTGGACAAAGTTTCATCATCTGTCAAGGTGATAAGTAATGAAAGTCAGAAAATAATCTGATCTTATTCCTGTCTGAACTTTAGCTGAGCATTACTGCCAGATTCATTGAGTCAATAGATAACATGTCACTCATACAGGTAGGAGCATTTCACATCAATCCTACTTAAGCCTTACCTTCACTGAAGATTTCTTCGATACTAAGATTTCCATACTGGCTGTCACATGTCATCCACATGATGTGGTGTGAAAGTACTCTGATATGAATGACCTACTGGAGACTCATAAAAATGATGAAAAATGAAAATTTTCTGTAGTGTTTAATAACTGTGAACTGTGAAGAATAACAACATTCTGGTAGAGGACTAGTCTATAAAAAGAGTGCTGTATCAATAAACAGTGGAACAGACCTTTTTCTTGACAAACATTTTGAATTGTTCCATAAGTGGAGCACCAAAATGGAAAGCAGACTAAAGCATTACTAACTTAATTAATTCTGCCATAAGTGGTCTACTGACAATCTTGTGAGTCTTATGTAGAAAACCACAACTGGATTTACGTAATATAACAAAGGTCATGCCACTGAAATAAAGTCTCTCAACAGCCCTTTTAACATGACATGACACTGTAGGAAAAGCACACATATACATAATAAAATAAATTATGTCTCAATTCCATTTGTCTGCTTCAGTTTCAGGGTTCTGGTATTGTTCTGCTATACTGTCATGGCTTAAATAGAACATAGCCATCTTCAGTGCTTTTAGTAACAACTGTGCTTTTCCTACTATGACAAGTCAAAATGTCTGCCATGAAAAGGGTGACTGGGCAGCACAGATGGATCTCACACCATGAATGATTCTAATAGTTACAGAATAGAATAGCACAACATTCATCAGTTTCACAGTAGCTAACACTCGATGCAGTCATGGTGCAGTGGGTGTGGGGACACTTGAGGGGGTGGGCAGGGTTCACTTTTAGCTAAAAAAAACAGTTGAATATTTTACAAATTACTTTCATTCACTTTCCACTGAGAGTAAGGGCAAGGTTGATATAGTTTCTCGGCTATGTGTTGAGTACAGAGCTGGAGTCAGGATGTGGTTAGCCAAGCTTTGCATAAAGACTGGACCCTCTGTCAAAAACACACCTTCCAACAAGTCTAAAGCTTATTTGTCATGGTTGGTTATGCAGAACAATGTGGAAACGACCTAGACACAGACAGAGGAGGCAGCAGGATGACTTCAGTGATTTACTGATCAAATAGATTACAGGCAGGGATACAGGTAACAGGCAGGCAAGCAGGTCGGGTGAGGTCCAGGTAAACATTCAGGTAACAGACAAACAAGCACTAAAGCACAAAGGAAGTAACCAACAAAGCAGTTAGGATGAACTGACAAGGGGTGAATGAAAATGGGCTGCTTAAATATCTGGAGGACCAGTAGGAAAAGTGGTGACATGAGCAGGTGGTCAGGGAAGGTCAGGTAATGGCAGGGCTGATGAGAGAAGGGACAACAGGTGGGTGAGGCAGTCAGGTGATCAGGAAAGGAAGGAGAGTCAGAGGGCATCTGGTGGATGGATGGGAAATGGCAATGACGGGGGGACAGGGAATGTTTTCAGTTCACCAAGAAAAAATTATATCACATAACTCCCTCCAAAACCACAAACAGTGGTTTGCCACTTGGAGCAAACAAGACACAAGATGAAGTGAGCATTAGAAGTGCTTTTTTTCATTTGTGAACTAAGCCAAAGTAAAGCAAAGCTAGGCCAACAACATCCCATCTCCAGCTCTAAAATATTATATATGCAACTACATGATATTGATTCTCTTCATCAGACTTCAAAAAGGAACATTTACCAAAACATGTTGAACCTTTAACCAGCATATTTCTAGGCTCTAATGGGACACTTCAGACTTCATTCTAAACTAATATCACATCATCATTCCTGAAAGGAGTGGCCTTTCATTTTTGCCCCTTAACCTTAAACTGTCTGTGACTGAGCGTGGCTGTTGTTAAACAGCTATCTACCTAATCCGAACAGTAGTGACCCTTTTCCCAGTCTTGTGGTTCATAGCATGACAACCATCTCGGCAGGTCTATCAAGCCAAACATTTACATAGCAAATTGTTCTCATTCCCCCTGTGCTCAGAAAAAAAGAGGTTATGAGCTAAAGCCTCTGGTCCAATTACTGCCGTGCTGTCCTAAATTCCACAGCTTCATGCTGTGTGCAAATTTCACCCTTCAATTGACTTAATACCCATGAGTCAATACCCTTACTCTAATTTATTACTAAAAAGAGCTTTTGACCTACGTACTTGTGGTACTCATTATTCTGAATGGCTCCATTTATCTTGTCATAGGGACTGCTAACTGCAGAGGAAGGACTTAATGGCACCAGTAAAATGCTACTACGCATTTCTGAACTAGATGTGTATTGATTAGTGTTGCAATTAGTACAGCCATCATGTGGATTTTGTGTACACTACATATCACAATATCACAACTAGAGTTGAAAGCTTTTATGTAAGTCATTTCTGATTGTGATCAATACTAAAGACCTGCTGTCCTGATTGATCTCTAAAGTACTACCTAAATATCTGGCTCTTTGCTAAATGTGCCAATGTGTTCATCAGCTGGCTGCTGTTTGTGTGTCTACTGTTTGGAGCTGGGCAGGTAGTGTACAGTGAGTTTGTCATTGCTTAGTGACTAAAAAACAGCTGCCTGTAGCTGCTTTAAAGGAAACTGACGAGAACAGTGAGACAGAACCAAAAAACTAAAGTTGTTGGCTGTAAAACCAAAACTATGAGCTGAAAGATGATAAAAAGTATTGTACTGGACTGGAACAGCGGAGGTTGAATCTTAATTCTCTGTGGATTTGTTGCTCTGACTCGCCCCTTTTGCATTACACAGTTGTTTGAAACAGTATTCCTCAGTTTTGAGCTTCTGAAGCATTCTGACTTATTGAGCATCAGTAATGCTGGAACAAGAAGCTGGAAAGACTGAGTGTGAAATAGCCACAAAAATCATCATCAATGCAATGAACTGAAGTGGAGGCCTTTTATTCCCACTATAAAACCTCTTTACCTTTTCCATTTTATTCAAGTGTTGGGAGCACTTACATTGCTCAAACACTTCCAGAGAGCATTACATTTTAGTGCAGGGAGACATCACATTAGTGTAAAAACATATTATAATGTGTCCTTTAAAAATGGCACCTCAGGGCCAACTCTGTAAATGTACCCTAGTAGTCTTACTATTGAAATACTCTATAAAGAATAACCTTCAAGTTTGAAGTTATGAAGGAAGTTAGCTCATTTTATTTTATTCATTATTGACAAAACCGGTGAGTGGGAACTCTTCACATTTAAGGGCTTTGTCATCACAAATTCAATTAAAGAAAAGCAGGAGTCAACTCTAGAAACGAGAGGGTAGAGATATAAAGAATAGGAAAACACAAGTTTGATCGGCTCTGTGTTTGTACTTACTGAACGTAACGTCGCCTCCAAACAAACCTAGCAAAACTCGCCTTGTGAATGTTAGTCTTTGGGAGGATCAATTTCCCAGATGATTGGCGCCTGAATGTTCTGCTGTTTGTGGATCAGGTTTCTGAGACGAACACGCTGATGAATTATTTCAGGGTCTGCTGGAGGGAGCGTGGGGAGGAGGTTTGACAGGACAGGAAGAGGTGTGTGTGTATTTTGAGCAATGTACTCAAACACTGTCCTAAGCGGACCCCTCTATGAGCAGCACACCAAAAACAGTCCAACCACAGATAAGATGCTTTTCCTGAGACATAAACAGAGAGATTTTTACTTGTGTTAATTTCATGCCATCTTTTATAAGTCTACTCCACATGTGGATAAGAATAATCAAAGATTTAAATTTTGAGACAATCACTTGCTGGGATAGTTTAGTTGTGAGTCACTAGCAATCCTTGTTTTCATGGTTTCGATGCTATCCACACTGCTAAAATAAATCCACTTTGCTGACATCATTTTACTTATATCCTGTTTGTAAGAGCTGATGTTGACAGTTTTGGGATGCACAAACATGAGTGTGGGTCCAAGTGCATGACACAGTGCAGAGTAGAGAAATAAAAATGATTTTATTGGAAGTGAATTTTGATGTGGAGTGATGGCAAGGGGAATGGGGATCCAGAGCGGCTGAGATGAACGGTGGAGAAGATAAGTGAGGCTGCTGTGAGCGGGAATGAATGTGGAGCGTGGCAGGGAGTGGCTGGCTGACGGGCAGGTGGTGACGGTCCAGAGGCACAAAGAGAGATTAGGTTAGGGCACAGGAAAAAAAACTACCTGGAAGCTAATTTACTCAAAGCAGACAAGTAAGGAGCCTGGGGAGCAGTTACCACAATCATGAAGTAACAATCTAATGGTGGGTGGTTGAAAAGATGGGGTAGATGTACTGCAGGTTGATGGGTGAATGAGAAGCAGGTGGGCGTACTGGGCGGAGTGATGAATTAATTGTAAGCAGGTGTAAACATACACATATGTAAGTAAACGCAGCATTGAGTGCTGAATCACACGTTGACATCGCCATAGACACATATTACGTCTATGAGAGCGAACAGAGAAGATGCCTCAGTCCAAACTAGATCTCATGGGATTACCTTTCACAGGTAAGACAGAAAATCCTAAAAAAAAAAAAAAAAAATTAAAAAGAAATTTTATTTGTTTCACAAATATATTAGTGTGTGTGTGTGAATGGGTGAATAATTTATGAAGTTTGATCCGTTTACTTGCATTAGTTTACGGCGCAGATCTGCCACATCCAATATGGCGAACACACTGACATGTCGCAGCAACGGGCTCAATGCGGCCTCTACGTGTATATGTCCATGGGTGTAAACACTGTGCTGAGTCAGGAGCCAGGGGGAAGAACTCCGCCCACTCCAGGACGCACACATCAACAAAACATACTTTACATGGACTGGAAACACGAGGGAAGGGCAAAACAGGGAAACACCCTTAATCTTCAGAGGAGCCAACCATGGCCATAACAGCATGCTATTTAAAACTTTTGAATGTACTTTTTGCAGTTACAGTCACCCATTAGTTTCTGTTTATGTGTGGTCAATTCATTAGCTGACTTTTCAAACTTGCTTGAAGTAATCGATTACAGGCCACATCAAGATCATCTTTGTGTGGTAATGCAGATTGATTTAAAAGGTACTTACTGCTTTATGTCAAAAAAAAAAAAACGATAAATACGACTTAGACAAAAACTCATGCACACTTCATGTTCACTGGGATGGATCACATAATTCAATCATGTTCCAAAAGTGTGGTATTGAATTGAAACCAGTTCCCTCTTCAATGAGAAGACACAATACATTCAAATGTGTAAATCATTAGCAGAATCAGGGGCTATCTAAATTTTTTTTAAAAACTTTTCAAAACAGACAAAACAATTACAGACACTTAATTCAGTGATTTGGCAGATGTGCTAAGATGTGACTGTAGGTGGGGTTTCAAATTCTTTCTTAAGCTCTCGCCTTTTCATTTTTCACACAACTACTTCCCACCTATGTTTGAAATAATGCAACATGAGGAATGCCTCATGATTCATATTCCTTATGATAGCACATTTTTCACCACAGTTTAGAGGGTGGAACTCTCGAACACTTCTGCATGCAGACATGGTCGAGACGACATGTCCTACAAACTAATCCCTTCGAGGCATACCAAGACTTTGAAAGGGATTTGTCATAAATGAGCTGGAGCACACAAAACCACAGGGATGGTCTGTGACATATCTTGTTGATGTAGTTCTTGTTCCTACAGGTGGCATCCATTAATGCTAACGCAAATGCAAAACTACGCAACCTTTGAAAGAAACTATAACACACTGTTCTGCTTACAAATAGCTTTCTATACAATTGACAATAATGAGCCAGTTCACTGTTTGGACTCTTTTTAAAAATGTGCTACTATTACACTCTTTTATGTTGTTTAACTGCACTTTTTTAAAATGTTACTCATTACAAAGAGAATAGAAATAGAAGATTCACTTCAGAGCTCCTTGTCTGTTTTTCCAGCAAAGACCGGCTTGATGAGTGTTTGAAAAGAAAATGTAAAGCTTTCATAAAAGGAAGACATTAATACCAAAGTGACAGAGAGACAATGTTTGCCATCGTCCCAGCTGGTCTAAAATGACACAAATCCATCCCAGTGCGCTGCCTGTCCTGAGATATCTATATGGACTCACTGCACCGTACTTAACTGAACAGTTTAAGTTTGCAACCACAGTAATTGAAAAGCCTGTCTCTGTAGGATGTGTTTCTTAATTAATCATTTGGCGCCGGTGTCTCTGGGCCCACTGGGCATGCTTTATCTTTGACAGTTAAGGTGCATGAAGAATGGTCCTACTGCACACGCAATATCAAAGCAGGCTGTCATCTGCGTGATAGTACTGAGCCAAAGCCACTTGAATTATTCAAAAATAGCAGGAGGGAGGCTACTCTAAAATATCCTGCTGAGCCAACTCTGTAAAATCACTTAAAAATGGAACAACGCAGCCGGAGCCAGCTAAAAGAAAAGGACAAAAAACGAAATAGTATAACCCTGCATGCAGTTCTTTTCACTCCAGACCTGGCTAAGGTAACCATGATAATCTTGTTTATGTATTTTTCTCGAGGCAAAGTTTCACTGAATGAGAGAAACATGGCTCTGACCATCAATAAATTCATCTGTCTCAACTGCAAAACATTTAATGCTGCAATCTTTCACTGTCTCTGATTCTGAGGCCCCGAGGTTCTCTCGGCTCCAAACATTGAGATATAGATAGAGAGAAAAAAAAGTTTACATTCTTCTGTGTTTCTTCCTCAGAATAACCCCGTCTGAAGGCAAAAGTGTTTAATGCTGTTCTAAATGGCTACAATGAAGGTGGAAGGGATGCATTAGTCCATGAAGGCATTAATGGTGGTCCACTTGCTGGTGCATACCAAAAGTGACAGAAGTAGTCTGCCAAATCAATAAGAGGGAAGTTCAAATCCTGCATACTTTTGCAATTCTAACACAGGAAAGGTGTGGGGAGAGGAAGGTTCAAATTATGTTCAACAACTTGACAAGTACTTTATTTGAAGCATGGTCACCACCTTAGTACATGGGCACATCAGTTCTCCTAAATTCTAATGCCAGCATGGCAACACAACAATGATGTAAAAATATTGATCTTGGTAATGGTTACTATGTTTATACCATGTTTACCATGTTCAACTGTCATGTCTAGAAGAATAATATGATTATTTTACTGTCTTGTCGTGTGTTTCATGTTGTCTCGTGGCTTCCTGTTTCATTTTGAAATTAACTTCCGTTAATTAACCTCGTTAACCTCGTTTCAGGTAGCTTGCCGATGAATTTCAGTCAGGGCAGGTAACAGCACTGTGACAACTCTTCTTAGGGTTCTTAATGATATTTTTCGAGCAGCTGACAATGGCCAAATATCTGTTTCATTGGTTTTAGATCTTACTGCAGCTTTTGTTAACCATGTCATGTTAACTGCACATCTTACGCATTAGGTTGATATATTAGCTACAGTTTTGGATTGGATCTATTTCTTTCTTTGTGATAGAAATTTCTATGTGCCAACTTAAAAACCTTCAAGTCCCATTTCACCAATGGAGTGCCTCAAAGGCTCAGTCCTCGGCCCCTTATCATTCTCCACTTTTATGTTACCTTCAGGTCAAATCTTTTATAGCTAAAACATCAGTTTCCTTTTTTTTTAATGTAGGCAACCCCAGGATCTATTTCTTATCTGTTTCTAACAACACATCTGGTCAAAATACAATTTTGCCCTACAGAGGGAAACAGCTGACTCTACTGAAGTCAGTCATTCTTTCTGCAACTGACAAGACTTGGTCAGAGGTTGAACCCAGATGCAGGACACTGAGACTGGAGTTTCAAAGTGAAAGTCTTTAATGAAGATAAGGCAGAACTCAAAATCACTCAGGTGAGGTACGATGAATGACAAACTGCAAAAAAAAAATCACTCTAACGAGGAAACAAATGAGCATAAAAAGCAAAGTAATAAACTCAAAATCACTCAAGCAAAGCTGAGGAAAAACGAGACGTGAAAAAGGCAAAGTAGCAACATAAAGAGCAAATCTGGCAACCAAGACATGAAGCATGAGGCGCGGGTTGACGGACAAAACAGACACAACAAACGAGGTAATGGTGAACAGGTGGAGACAATCAGGGCGGGGCAGACAATCACACTGACGGGAAACACAGAAGGAAGGGCAAGTTTCCTGAAACGAGAAGGGAGACGGTTATCAAAATAAAACAGGAAGTGACGAGACACATGACACGAGACGTAATGGAAAAAGGAACTTAACATTTCTTTATAGTCATGACAGCAACTTTGTAATATCTCAAAAATGAAATCTTTCACATCTGTTAAGAGTTTAGAATTTGTCATCCACACTGGAGGACACTGTCACTGTAGAGTCAAGGCTGCACAACTTTGGATTGTCCTGCCAGAGATACTTTACTTTCTTTACTTTACTACTACTTTCTGGTGTGTTAAGACTTCATACTTTGCTTGTCATTATTACTGTATCAATTACACTTTTATTTATTTATCTAGCAATTTCTCTTCCCACTTTGTAACTTGCTTTTGAAAAGTATTATATAAATAAATGTGATATTGTTATTATTAATATTCATCTCTCATATGCCATTCATAGGCATATAAACTGCCTGTAACATTTCAAGCCCATGCTTTGAAGCTCTCCTCACTCTAAACCTTTGGATATAACTCAAATGTTTTACAGATAAACAAGAACGTCAGAAATCCCTTAATGTGATTTCCACCCACATTTTCTACCCTCTCCGGAGGACACATTGTTAACCGTGACAAAGCTTCAGCTCAACATTGTTTTGGCTCAGACTGTGTGAATCTAGCCGAGGCTCATCATCATGCCATAAAAACTTTTCTTCAGTTAAGTCTGAATTGCCATTAAAGTCAGAAACAGATCCCCTGCGCACTAATCAGCATTTAGGGACTTTTACAGAGCTCTTTCTTATAACAGAAAATGGTGAAAGAAAAATGCATTTTGTCAGGCTTGCAGAGTTACCATCACTATAGTTGTTGCTTTGGCCAAGAGGCTCCAACTTCTCCAAGCTGATAGCGGAGGATCCTTAGGAATGATCATTTTCTCAAGCAGTTTTTTAGAATCACCAAAAACATTGTCTATTTTATTATTTGTTTATTTTATTGTTTAACTAAGTGTGAAAGAAATGTTATGCTAATTCAGTGACCAACCTTAGCATTAAAGGAAAGTATATTCCATACTAGCCCTGTGATAGACTGGCGACCTGTCCAGGGTGTCCCCTGCCTTCGCCTGAGTCGGCTGGGAGCAAACATAACGAATTATGTTTGCTCAGGGTGGGTGGATCAATAACAAAATCAAAATCAATGCTAGAGAATACTAGAGATACTACATCTCATTCTGAACACACATTCTAGTGTCAATAGGATAGTTACCAAAAAGGTAAGGGCTGAGGAGAAAGAGGTCTTGCCTCTTCGGCAGACCGAAGAGAAAGAGGAGTAGCTCCTGCCTCCTTGCAGGGCTACAGAGTAAGAGCATGAGTTGAGGAGGGGGTTTGGAGATGGGTCCTAGCTGGAGTTAACACCTAGTTGTTAACAGGAAGACTGTGGGGGCTGGGCTCCTTTGCCTCCCACATGAAACACGAGACAGACCCTGAACTGGAACGTCTTATCTGGTGTTTTACGTCACACAATGAACAACCTCATCTGTGGACTTTTACTGGTCCCAACACTCTTGAACCGGACACAAATGCAATTTCATACTTCTTCCTTTGCATTGACCCTTTCAGCCTGGTGGCTTTGAGTTACAGTGAGGAATTAAATAGAATATCTTGGTGAATTTCTTAGCATATGGATATTACTGAGGGAATGCCTGCTGAGAAACTACATATTCAAATAAAGCCCGTGGCAAGCAGTGTCCATTCTGAGCGAATCCAACCTTGAAGTTCAGCTCATCAGAAGTGGTCTGGGTGTAAAGAGGAAGGGGTTGTCCAAGTGCGCTGCAGGCTATGCTTTATTCACATCTCTATGACCTTGGGACTTGAAGATCCATTAAATTGTGATTAGTTTTGATATTATTCTGCTGACTCAACCAGAGGTCCGTGCTGGTATCCCTCTCAGAGGAGAAGCCTCAATTCTGCTTATCACTGTATCAATATCACCAGAATTATGAATAGTAATAAAAAAACAGCCTAATGTAGGAAAAAGACAGTAATATATTCTCAGGGTGCTAGCTCAATGTATGGACTCACAGGCTCATTGCTCATGCATGCACACACATATGCTCTGCTTTTGTCTCTCACACACACCACTCACCTCAGGTTATAAAAGGACGAGGGTGAGGCAGGTGCTTTGTGTCATCTGTCCAGGCTGATCCTTACAGTGGAAGACTATGTGAAAGCTCCAATCAGTGATGAACATGACGCCGAGCTGGACTTTAACCTGACTGCTACACAGTCAGGATGTCAGGGTGGAGGTCATTTTGCAGTGCGGTCTGGATACAAGTGGACCCACTCAGGTTAATGCTCTTTGAATTCAGACTGCCAGTCTGCTGTTAATGAATTGAGCATTATTACTGCAGTTCCTCTGTCCCTGCCTTCAGCTCATTTTGTAATTAACTGAAAATAATATGTAAAAACTGAAATTAATTTAGAGAAGATTGTTTTAAAACCCAGGTGTTTAATCCTTCTTGTTCCTTAATAACTACTTTTCGACAAACAATTACCATAGCACATAATCTCCATTTGATTGCAGACATCACAGCCTCCACTTGGATGCTTCCCTGTCACTTCACCTAATGATGATAAAAAGCAACTGACTCAAGAGAATCTCGGGAATTCAAGTAAAATTATCCTGTAATGTTCAGAGTCAAGATTTATGGATCTGCTTAAAGTGTGTGTGGTGTGTCTATAAATCCAAATGAGTGATGTTCAACACCTGCACAAAAAAATCAATCATAAATCATTATAAAAGTAATTTGACATTATATAGAAAGATGAGAACGTTAGTTGATTCAAACCTAGTGGCACCATAAAGAAATAGAGACCATTTGGTGTTAAACTATTTCCTCATTTGTTATTCATAGCACATCAGGCTGCATCAGAATAACACCCACTACATTCTTGGAATTGAGGGCCAAAAGAGTAAAATGCTAATTTTCCGAAGGTGTTTTTTTTTTCTTCTTTTCCTTGCAGAATTTATTCTGAAGTCAGAGTGTCACGCAGTTTTCTCGACAATGTCAAGAGTATTAGTCTGTACATAAAGACAAAGCTCTTGTATTGAAATTCTTACCTGCTGACTGACTGAGAGGTAATCTTCTTAAGCTGCTATCATTATTCCTCCATGAATAAAACCTGGGGTCACTACAAAGGTGTTCACTCTGTGAGAGCCCTCACGCATCCTCTTTTACTGAGTGTGGACCATCAGTGATGTTCTGTTATAATAAATGGAAGGCTGCACTCAGCTAATGTGGACTAAATAAGATGTGCTAGAAGCGCATGACACGTGGCGCTGCAACTGTGGCCGGTTCAAGTCCAGACAGTGACCAGTGACCAGTGACCTTTTTCCATGTCATACTCCCATCTCCTGTCATCTGCCACTATCAAATACATGCAAAAAAGTAATCCAAAAAAATGATGTGCTGTAAAGGGGAATCAATGAGTACATTTTGTCATCTGTGGTATGTATGAGTGCGATTGTGTGAGTATTTTGGGTTGGGAAAGGGTACTTGCCCTCTAATACATCTTGGATTTGATTAATTTGATTTTATTTTCATTGTGGCAAGGTTTAATACATTTGAGGGACGACCACTGTTGTGCATCTGTAATGTCCTTGTGTACCTATCCCATAAATGAAAAAAATCAATAAAATTTTTGAGAAAAAAAAGAAATATAATCTGCATTTGGATATCTCATTTGGATAAGACATGTCATCATCATAAGTATAAAGAACATGACAGCCAGCAGCACAGGCGTCAGACACTCATCACCACAAACAGAAACATCATGTAGATAAAAATGTCACTGCCAAATTGCAGGTGACAATATTTAATTTAGTTTAGTCTAACTGGCCAAATCTGGAAAACGTGATGTACTTGATTGCAGATCAGTATTTATTACAGTCACTTTTTTTTTAGCAGAAAGTGAAATGAAATTCAGGAAAGGGAAGCTCCACCCATGAAGGTGGGATAAATCCGTACAGCAGTTTGGTGGAAAATTTCACACTGTCAGTGCTGACCTTTGAGGGGATGGAAAGAAGCAAAATGCCTTTTTGTGGCAATGTCCATATTTGACCTAGCTTATCAGTGAATGATCCACCCCACTGACATCATTTGAAATATACACAACAACCATATGGTAGTTAGTGCTCTCATTAAAGCTTTATTCTATGTCCCAGTCATGGTTAAGGCATATACCACATAACCACAACAGACCTTTTCTGTATGTTCCAGTTTATCCTGTCTCTCTGCTGGCTCGCAGGCCCAAAATGACATAAAAATGAAGAATTACACAGATTTAAAAGTTGTAATTTCTGTTAATTGAACACGTTTTGCTTTGTTGATCTCACCTGTGCATGTCATTTTAGTAGCTATTTTCCTGATGCTATTTTTTTATGTATATAGGTAGAGACTCACTACTTAGAGAGGTGTCCTCCCAATTCTTAACCCTACCAAGCATGAATGAAATGGTTTCATTTTTGTTTGATCTGTGCAGTTTTCGTTGTCACATATTTCTCCAGCCAGCCTTTTGGTTCGGCTACACACAGAATAAAGGAGGAAAATTTGAGGAAAGTTCTGTGAAAGTGGTACAGTAACAGAAATTGGAAAAAAAACTCTGTCTGTGACCGTTGCCTTGCAGGTTGCAGTGGTCCCCGGAGACTGTTCCGTCAGCGAGAACAACACCAGACCTAGCTGAATCCCTCAACAAATCAGAGATGAGGGTGTGATTCAGAGGTCACCCAGCAACATGGTCAGCTTATGCAAGTTCAAAAAAGGACAAAGATAAGTTTAATAATAAGAGAGTAAATGCTGAGAAGTTGGAATAATGCATGACGGCTGGAAAATTCTGCCTTTTGCATAATGATGACCTTCACCTTTTGCAAAAATAATACCTCCTATAGTTCCTCTGAAGTGCACACTGTGCGAGAGGAACCCTCAAGCCTCAAGGAGCCACTGAGGAGAGCAGTGAAAAGGAGAGAGAAAGAGGAAGAGAGCTGTAGAAGTTGGGGACTTGAAGACATTTTGCATTTGTATTTTGTATCTGAATGCTGGCAGAATGCCCTGTTGTCTGCCTTTTATAAAAGAACTTGCTGACAAAGAAGGAAACGTGTGAAAAGCATCTGCTCCTCTTAGTAAAAATATACAGTATATTTCTGCTCCATGTTTTGATGCCACCTGTCTACTGCTGTAGGCAAGGTTGTAGCCTTCAGTGTGAGAAATACTCAAAGCTGTATTATTGTCACACCATGATTTTGGAATAAGGACGTCTCGCTCGCACCAAGTTTGAGAGAGAGGCTGTAAACAAGGCTGCGTTAATCAGGGCTGGCGGTGGCTGGCAACTGTAATGGCAGTTTCAACTCCTGTTTATTCGGCTGTCTGGGACGCCCCATCTCCTGCTTTGTTTGTACTGGGTGCCCTACCTCCTGTCTTCTCATCAGGTCCTTTTGTCTTGTAAAGTGTGATATCTAGGCCTGTTGATCTCGTTCAGGAGCAGACATGTGAAAACACTCTTTGCGGGGTACCGATACCGGTAGCAGACAGAGAGGTGTGAGGTACACCTTAGGGGGCGTTTCCTAAGGTATAAATGTTTAGATTTTCCCCATGCTTGGGGTCTTTCTTCACCTTGACCGCTCATGTGTTGACTGACCTTTTCTTTGCAAAGAAAATAAAAACCATGTCGGCCGGCCGATGTCTCTAGTTCATTCCTCACCAACAGCAGAGAAAAATTTCCACAACACAACAAATATGATTGCCTTCAAACAAATTATTTCCACTGTAAAAAAAACCCCCATTTCAATCACAAATCTGTGCATGCAAAGATGGCCATCAATATTCTTCTAACTGCGTAGATGTCAGATATTCTGTGGCATGCCCATGGAATCTCAGCTGTGGGGTGGTAACATTTGAAGGATGCTGAATACAGTACGCTTGTTATCAGGAGGCTGTGGTTTAATCAAATCAGAGCATTTGAGTGTGAAACCAATTCCAAATGGAGATTTATTTACCTTGGCATGACACAATGTCTGTGTTTGTGGCTAAACCCACAAACCGGGGCAGAGAGAGAGAAGGGAGGCTGAAGAGATCCCATTCAGGTGAAATAACATCCTGCAATGCCGCCGGTGCTTTAGAAAGTGTAGGTCACGCACAAACTGCCTCCAGAGCTCCGATTTTTTTCCCCTTCACTTCACTAGCTGTTTCTGTGTCCACGTGCAACCTTGAACTGCCAACTTGAACGGCTTGAAAAGGATGACATGAGCGTTTTCACGGAGAGGAAGAAAGATCAGGCGAGGGAGGGGAAAGAGGAGTAGATACGCCACAGCCAGGCAGAAACACACTGTTACGTCCCCGAAGGTCTAGGGGATGGGGGGGACGACACATATGTTAGATGTAGGGGTTCCTTGGAAGAAAGAACAGGAAAACAGAGTGTACTTTGTTGTTAAATTAAATGTTTATTAATGAAAAACGTTAAGGTCACCAAAAGGTGAAACAAAAAGGGACTCCTTCAAAAGGAAGGCCGAGCCTGCAAAACAAACACAAATGGTTAATTCACCGAAGGGAAACAAAAGACACGCTCACTAGCGTCACAAACTAACTAACAACACCCTGTCACTCTCACACAGAGGACAGTCAAACACAGGTCACCTCACCAAAAGAACTGGTCACTCACAAACACAGCCTCACGCTGCTGGATGGGCCAAAAAAGAGAGGGGGGGGGGGGGCACACACATGGGCATCAGGGTTTAAAAAGGGCAGGCCCTGATGATGTAACCACCGCCACCTGTTGGTGGGCCGTAACACCCCCACCCATAAAAACAAACTCCTAGGTTGTTAGTGTTTTTTTTTTTTTTACATTATCATTATCGTTTTAAAACTGTTGATAAAACCAAAACACGTGAAACTGGACAACTCACCCACGAGAAAGGGCATCGCCACCACATTGTCCAATCCTTTCTTGTGTTTTATCTCAATGCTGAAGCCCTGCATCAACAAAGCCCAGCGCATCAACCACTGGTTGTGGTTGTACATATGTGATAGAAAGACAAGGGGGTTATGGTTGGTGTACACAACAACAGGGGCTGGGCTGGAACCAACATAAACTTCAAAATGCTGGAGGTCGAGAAGCACAGCCAGTGTCTCCTTCTCAATAGTTGAATAGTTCAACTGGTGACGTTTGAACTTTGCATCAAAAGCCTGTTGACATTCCTCAGTCCACAAGAACGGAGTGGCTGGACTACACAGACTAGTAAGGGGGGCTACAACAACAGAGAAATTTTTGCAAAAACACCGATAGTATCCTGCCATCCCCAAAAAACGACGGAGCTCACGTCTGGTAGAGGGAGCAGGATATGACAGGATAGCCAACACTTTGGCTTCAACCGGACGGACCTGACCATGACCAACCTGTTTCCCCAGATAGGTCACAGTAGCCTTTCCGAACTCACACTTCGCCAGATTGAGGGTCAGCGACACCTCAGCAAGACGACGGAACACCTCCTTCAGAGTCCTCATGTGCTCTGTCCAGGAATCAGAATACAGAACAACATCATCCAAGTAAACATTACAGTGGGGCACATCTCCTAAAACCAAATGCATCATGCGTTGGAATGTAGCAGGTGCATTTCTCATTCCGAAGGCCATGACCGTATACTGCAGAAAGTGGTCAGGAGTTACAAATGCCGAAATGTCTGACGCTCTGGGCGTCAGGGGAACCTGCCAGTACCCTTTAAGCAAGTCCAGTTTGGTGATGACCTTAGCTGAACCAATGCTGTCAACACAGTCTTCTATGCGGGGTAAAGGAAATGAGTCTGGCACAGTTACTGCATTAACTTTACGGTAGTCCATACAGAAGCGAGGAGTCCCATCCGATTTTGGCGTTAGCAAACAAGGGGAGCTCCAAGGACTATGGCTGGGCTTGGCTAACCCATTTTCTAATAGGTATTCAGACTCTTTTTTCATCACCTCTTGTTTGGCGATTGGACAGCGGTATGCATGCTGTTTGATGGGAGATGCAGAGCCCACGTCAATGTCATGGTGAATTATAGTGGTCTGGGAAGGCACATCACTGAATAGGCTTGGATAGGCACGGATCAAATTCACTATATCGGTGAGCTGATGTGGGGGTAGATAAGACAGCTGTGTCAAGGTGGGATAGAATCTTTGAATTGCACAATCTACCACTCTGCTCACCACTATCTCGCTCAATCAGTCCATCATCGTCATGTGAGGATCCCACACAAACCAAAGAAACAGCAGGGGCAGCAGCCTCTGGAGTTTCTTCCTTTCCCAAAACAGCTTCTCTGGAATGATAGAGTTTTAACATGTTAATGTGACATAAACGAGTCTTCCTTCTCCGGTCGGGGGTCTGGATGATATAATCTGTATCAGACACCTTGCTGTCCACAACATATGGACCAGCAAATTGGGCTTGAAGAGCTGAACCAGGTACAGGCAACAATACCAGGACTTTGTCACCAGCCTGGAATTGCCGTTCTACTGCCTTCCTGTCAAACCTCTTCTTCATGCTGTCCTGGGATGAAGACAGAGCTTCTTTCGCTAGCCGGGAAGCACAATGCAAACGCTCCCTGCACTGTGAGATAAAATTCAACACATTAGTCTTTGAAGACTCAGAGATGAACTTTTCTTTTAAAACTTTAAGATGGCCACGCACATTGTGACCAAACACAAGTTCAGCTGGACTGAACCCAAGAGACTCTTGTTTGGCTTCACGAATGGCAAAAAGAGCAAATGGCACCCCCTCATCCCAGTTTTTACCTGCTTCATAGCAGTATTTTCTGAGCATGGACTTCAAGGTTTGGTGCCAACGCTCCAGTACCCCTTGGGACTCTGGGTGATAAGCACTGGACACCACGTGTGTGATGCCTAGAGACTGCAAAGCCTGCCTGAAGGTCTTCGAGAGGAAATTAGTACCTTGATCAGTCTGAACAACCTTGGGTAAGCCAAAGATTGTAAAGAACTTTGTTAGGGCTCTTGTGGTTACTGGGGCTGTGATTTTCCTAAGAGGGATGGCTTCAGGGAATCGAGAGTTAACACACATCATTGTCAACAGAAACTCATTACCAGATTTTGTTCGGGGGAATGGACCAACACAGTCAACAATAACATGTTCAAAAGGCTCACCAACGACCGGAATGGGATGTAAAGGAGCTGGAGGTACCCCTTGATTTGGCTTTCCAACGATCTGGCAGGTGTGGCAGGACTTACAGAACTTTGCCACATCAGCCTTCATACCTGGCCAAAAGAAGTGCTTCAGAATGCAGTTATATGTCTTTGTGACACCCAAATGACCGGACCACGGGTGCTCATGTGCTAGCTCCATGACATGCTGTCGGCAACCAACAGGAGCCACTATTTGGTTAACAGTGCCCCAGTCTTCGTCTGCAAACTCCAGATGTGACACCCACTTACGTAGCAGCATTCCATCATTAACAGAAAAAGATGCTTTGTCACTACCTGTGTCCTCACCCTTCTCAACTGCAGCAAAACATTTGACCAAGGAGGGATCACTCCTTTGAGCGCTGATGAGTGCCTTGCGCGTCATCGACAAAGATGATGCAGGGACAAGAGCATCAGCTTCCTTGGTTGTGACTTGTAACTTACAAGCTCCTGTAGTTACAACAGGGGGCAGCCTATCCTCAGACAGAGCAGAAGCAAAGATCGAGTCAGATAAATCAACATCCTGAGCATGCTTACGAGCCTGTGCTCGTGTAAGAACATTGACTGGGAACACGCCTGGATAATGCTGGGCTAGGTCATCACACTCAGCACTTGGAAAATTTAAAACTTCAGGGACAGGATACACCTTACCACCAGCGATGTCATTTCCCATAATGAAGTCGACACCTACAATGGGGAAGTGGGAGCGGACGGCCACAGGGAAGAAACCAGTCTTTATTTGGGACTGTATGTGAACAAGGTGCAAAGGAGCAGGGACATAGCCCATCTCAATGCCCCTAATTAGTGCACTTAACTTACAGTCAGACTTTTCATCTAATGGTAAAACATTGGCAAGAATGAGGGACTGTGAACATGCAGTGTCTCTTAAATCTGTGACTGGATGCTGGTCCTCAGTCTTTCCTATTAGGGAGACAAATGCATTAAAAACAAACGGTTTAAAACATTCATCCAGGTCCTCTGGAGTGTGACATTGCTCACCAGGAGACAGAGTTTTTATTAACCCCACCCCTTTTACTGGCTTTGACACTGCTGCCTGCTGCTGTTTTCATTTAAGTGTCATACAGTCAGCCACGAGATGACCAGGTTTGTGACAGTAAAAGCAAAGCTTTTCAGCTTTAACACTTTGTGTGGAGTTGGGAACACGTGTGGACTGTGTATCTCCGGATTTCTGGACATTAAAAACCGGAGGAGGAGTTCGCTGTACAAACACACTCTTGTGCGTGAGCGCGAACTCATCAGCCAGTAGAGCGGCCTGCTGCAATGTGGTTACCTTCTGCTCGTTCAGGTGGACCATGATGCGTTCAGGTAAACCATTTTTGAACTCTTCGAGCAGCATTAGCTCTCGCAAAGAAGTAAAATCTTCTACTTTGCAAGCAGAGCACCAGCGATCAAATAATGCACCTTTTTCTCTGGCAAAGTCTGCATATGTCTGGCCTGACATTTTCTTCAGGCACCTAAAACGCTGCCTGTATGCTTCAGGCACCAGCTCGTAAACCCGAAGGATCGCTGCCTTCACTTTTTCATAGACTACACTGTCTTCTACAGACAGTGATGAACACGCCTCCTGCGCTTTGCCCATCAGTTTGCATTGCAACAGGATGGCCCACACATCTCTTGGCCATTGTAGCACAATAGCGATGCGTTCAAACGCGCCGAAGTATGATTCAACCTCACTTTCACGAAAAATCAGGGCCAAGGAAATACATTTACTCACTTCAAACTCTGCAGTGAGATCGGAAGACCGCCGAGCTGTAGCAGACGAGCCTGCAGCTCGAGCTGGCGCAGCTTCAAGGACTCGGCTTCCAACTCTAATCTTTTCAGCTGGAGCTGGAAGTCTCGCTCCTTATCTCGCTCGTGAGCCTCTAGCTGAAGACGCTTTATGCGCAACTTAATGCGAGCATCCAGTTTGGAACCAGGCGAAGAGTCAACGGAGAGTGGCTCGAACCGAGGCAAGGTGAAAGGTTTGTCCTCCGCCGTGCCATCTCTCATGCCGGGAGTCAACGCAACAGGCGGCGGTTCAGCTGTCTCAACCACCTGAGGAGCGGAGCGAGTAACACGAGCAACAGCAGCGGACACCGCCGCCGGCGTCTCAGCCGTCAAGCCAGGACTCTCATCGGGTAACTTAAAAACTTCTCTAGATACCAAACTCTGAATAACAACAACTTTAAGCTCTCTTCTTTAACTTTGACAGATATGTCATAGTATTCCGCTATTGCAATTAAATCATTCTTCTTACATTTGTTGATTTGATTCAAAGAGGGATTAATGACAAACTCACCTAACACAAACGCTGCCATCCTCTCGGCATACACAATAAACACTAATCAAACTAAACCGGAAACTCAAAACAGCTGATGCCATGCCGCCCATTCATTCATTCAACAGCGGTGGATGCAGGACGCGATAGCAATGATGCTGGATGCCACACACAAATTTTAAAGTCTTACAATACAAACTCCCTCAGATCCTGCCTAAAAAAACTTTACCTGTCTGTCTTCTGGAGCTTGCCGGGCTCGAGGCGACTTATAGGCAAAACTTCAGCGGCTCTATGGAGGCCCTGAAATGCCAGCCCCTAAAATAAAAAAGGCAAAATAAAAAATGAGTGCCGAAGGAAGAGTCGTATAAAACAACTCAGCTGGACGCTCCCTGTCTAACTGTCTTATTTAGTTTAAACTAAATAAGACCCAAGAATGGCAACCAAGCCTCAAAGCCAAGCACGTGCTGATAATTAAAACAACAATTTACAACCAACCAAGCACAACAACTTGTTTCAGTCTTTTTCCAAGGAGATCCCGGATGAGCCCCCAAAATATATGTTACGTCCCCGAAGGTCTAGGGGATGGGAGGGACGACACATATGTTAGATGTAGGGGTTCCTTGGAAGAAAGAACAGGAAAACAGAGTGTACTTTGTTGTTAAATTAAATGTTTATTAATGAAAAATGTTAAGGTCACCAAAAGGTGAAACAAAAAGGGACTCCTTCAAAAGGAAGGCCCAGCCTGCAAGACAAACACAAATGGTTAATTCACCGAAGGGAAATAAAAGACACGCTCACTAGCGTCACAAACTAACTAACAACACCCTGTCACTCTCACACAGAGGACAGTAAAACACAGGTCACCTCACCAAAAGAACTGGTCACTCACACACACAGCCTCACGCTGCTGGATGGGCCAAAAAAGAGACGGGGGGGGGGCACACACATGGGCATCAGGGTTTAAAAAGGGCAGGCCCTGATGATGTTACCACCGCCACCTGTAGGTAATGGGGAGAGGGGAGGAGACAAACGGCTCATGGGCCGTAACACACACACACAAAAAGAAACGGAGACAGATGTAAACACATACTGACGCACACTAGGGCTATCATTTTTTATTTGAGGTTTGAACTTTTACTCAAACGTGGGGAAAAAAGAATATGCCAACTGTAATTACAGTCTTATCGTCTATCAACACAACAAAGTGTTTGAAGTAGTTGACTGGTGCTCCAGCAGAGGGCGCTTTTAAAAACGCCTGGCTCATCGTCAGGAGACTCGTTAGAAGCTTTTAAAAAGGCCATCACCAATAAGACAGAAAGATTTGTTTCAGAAGAAGCTTTCCAGGATAACGACAGACCTGGAGCCACGATATAAAATGGCACCACAGTGTCAAGACACATGACAGCACATGGGAAAAAATATAGACTATTCTGAAGGGTAAGAAGGGTTGGTGTGTCAGGTAGGAGAGCGGGGGTGTGTTTTGGAAGAGTGACAGACTGAACACACACGGCACCCATGATCACCTTTTCCTCCATGTGTCACCTGAGCCGGCTCTCTCTTTTTGTGCTTCAGAAAATACATGCACAAACATTAAGCAGAACTAAACAGCAACGTCCCCCAAGTCCCCAGCGAGAGAATCAAAGCCTGTGTGAAGTTTTTTAATGCGCGATACCATTTTGCACATTAGACGATCCAGAGACAGTTATTCAGGCCTGGCTGCTATGTGTCTGTCTGGCTTATGTGTGAATCCTTAGCTCCCACAGACACAAAAGAGCACCAAACTCTACACGCTAATAGAGTCTTCACTGAACCTGCATGACTTTTTCAGAAAAACAGGGAGGGAGGGAGGGAGGGAAGGCTGTTGTTGCAACACAACGCGAATCCAGGGCACAGTCTCAATCCAATTCAGTCCAAAAAACTTTCTTCTTCCATCCTGAGCATCAGGCGCTGCAGATAAATGGATGCAGTGCCGACAGTAAATATGGAGAAGATAAGAAAAGGGCAACAAAGGACTAGACAGCTCTATGAATACAGGAATGGGCTGAAAGACCTGCCTCTAAAAAAACTCAGAAATACTTAACAAGAAGACTCAAATTCACATTATCAGCACACCCACTCGTATTTATCAGCCCTGAGATGACAAATCCAATACAACAGCGCTGAGGCAGACTGGATGTCTGGGGATGCGCCAAGCTGATCATCTCACAATCTCACTATTTGGAAATTAATTTTGTGTCTTAAGTGCAGTGTTGTGTGTCGGAGCAATGAAACGCTTCACAACATGCTGTGGCTGAAAGCACAGGCAGCGTTTAGCTGCTGCTTTGATAAAGACTGAGGAGCTACAGCTCACTGAATCTGACTGTGTATGTTTTTTTTTTATTGTAATAATGTTTTGTCTCCGTAAACCACAGTTCATGATACTGCACTATGGCAGTTCCTGTTACCAGTATTACTACTCTAAAGGTTATTCTGCTTTATTACTACCTGGGCTTGATTTTTGTAGATTTCATTCCTGTTGGTAAGGATAACGTTGTACTCACCAAAATAGTTCAGAGATGCAGCAACATGGTGAAATTGCTAACAGTTTAATGAAAGAAGAGACACAATGGTCAGCACATCTGGAAACCCCTGGGCCCCTATCAGCCCTTTCATTCCTATTGTCATGACTAAGAAAAAACGTTAAGTTACTTTTCTGCATTATGTCTTGTCTCATGTTGTCTCGTCATTTCCTGTTTTATTTTGGTAACCGTCTCCCCTTTCGCTTCAGGTAATTTGCCCTTCCTTCTGTGTTTCCTGCCAGTGTGATTGTCTGCCCCGCCCTGATAGTCTCCACCTGTTCCCCATTACCTCGTGTATATAATGTCTGCATCTTCCCTTGTCCTGTGCCAGTTTGTCGTGTTTGCATAGTCCGTCAACCTATGCCTCATGTTCTTTGTGCGCTTGTTCAGGTTTGCCTTTTTGTTGTTACTTTGCCTTGTTCATGCCTTGTTTTTTCCTCAGCCTTGTCTGAGTGATTTTCAGTTTAGCACTTTGCCTTTTTGCCTCTGTAGAGTGATTTTCTGTTGTACTTTGTTGTTGGACTGTCCTCGTAAGAGACATTTTGAGTTTCGTATTTTTTCATTAAAGATCTTTTATTTTGAAACTTTGGTCTTGGTGTCCTGCATTTGGGTTCAGTACAAACTCAGGCCTTGTCACCTATGATTCTGTGCAGCATGTACAGTCTTTCACATCACATGAACCAGGATTTGCTATGTGGTCGTTTAGGATTATGCACCACGTAGAAAAGTTTTTTGTAAGTATATTTTGACCCATGATCTCTTTCTAATGCAGGTCCTCAAGATAAGCAGATGTTGTGCTTACTGGTGCTTATTCATGGACAGACTTTGTTATGAGAAGGTGCAGAACTTGCTAGCAGGATTGCGAAGGACTCTCGCCACCCCAGCAAGAGGCGGTTTATACACACACAGGCAAATGCACCAATGTCCAACACAGAGAGACTGCTTCCCTCCAGCTGGGAGGATGCTGAGCTCTGACCTCTGTAAATCCCTGGCCTTGTCTGGCACATTGTGAATCTTTGCATATTTACACCAGAGCATGCAATAAATGTTACACTTACATTATATATAATTAAACGTTGCACAGCCCAGTTTGACCTAGACAATATACACTAAAAACACAACACTTTAACTTTCTTTATTTCACTATTTAAGTTGTGTTCTTTAGTGCACACTGGCCATTTTAGCAAAGAGTATTGCCACCCTGTATGCACTGTACATACTGTATGAGCATGTGACAAATGGGCAAAATTACAAACAAACAGTTTGTAGTCCAACTGCTGTTTCCAGGTACAAGAACAAAACATGTAAGCTGCATTGCTATAGATATAGAAATTGCTATATCCTCTATGCTATAACTCCCTTGTGTAATGCATTTGGTAGCAGTTTGTTTTGGTTTGTTGAATTCCAATATGAGTTACACCATTTCTCTATTATTCTGTTTTAGACAGCATGAAATACAGATGACACCAGATATGTTGAGTTTTTCCGATTCAAAAATATGTATTCACTTCAACAGAGATTTAAGTAACAGTTCACATTTGAGTTTTGTAATATTTCCAAAGTTTGCCTGACACAGGGGCAGGAAGTGAAAATGAGAGAGGCAGGGTGAGAGAGACGTGGGAACAGTCAGAGAGGTGGAGAGACAACCTGTGCTGCTTTAGAGGCCAAGGGTGGCTGCTAAGCAGCCAGAGCCATCTCTTGTCTATTCTCAGCCATCCATACCTCCGTCCATCTGGGGACGTGACATGCCTCTTCCTTCTCTCGTCCCCTCTATTTCCTCTTTTCATCTCATCCTCTGGTCCCCACAGACAACAGGAAGGAAATGAAAGGACGTATGGGTGTTCTGTGCCTCACGCTCTCCCTGCCTGCAGTGGATTTATTCTAGCCGTCTGGCCTTGTCTGTCCCTTTCCTACCACTTCTGCTTGCTGTTATGCGAGGGAAACATGTACCTTGTCCTCACATGTGCAAATACTGTACCTATGCATGCACATTCACACACTTGTTATGCCCGGATGTGTGACGCACACACATTTTGCCCGTATGCAATTTCAGTCTCCTTCTCTATTTGACTCTATTTTGAGAGAATACCTTTAGAGTAGCTTGAATAATTCTCTTTGTGCAACACAAGACTCTTCACTCTTAGAAAGGTTAAAGAAACTTCTCTGTGAAATCTGTTCTCTGGAGTCCTTAGACACTCAATGAAAAAATTCACATTGGATCACTGCCCCTCCTTCACCAGAGAGTGTAGACCAGCATGTGAAAATGGTTGTGCTGTAAGGGGCTGTGTGAAAATTATCAGGGTGAGCAGGGGGCTGAACCTTTTTCATCTACCCCAGCACTTCCTCCATATCCTTCCCTTGACTCCCCTTGGAAAAAAACATATCCCCCAATATCACCAAGAATGAACTGTATCAAACTGAAATGAATTGTTGCATCATCAATAACTTACAAACTTGCAAAGCTCAGCTGTTGTCTTCTGTCCTTTTATATGACTCAGAGGTTAAATGACTACATGTATTATTGTCACTCATAATGACACACTCACAGAGGCACAAACCCACTATGAAGTTCCCCTCAGGGGCCTGTTGCACAAAACTAGGATAAGGGATTAAGCCGGGATATCTTGGTTATCCTGGCTCAACTTATCCATGATCTGGTTGCACAAAAGCAGGATAGGGGAAAGTGGGATATGTTATGGTATAAGTTGCCATGGAGATTTATTCTGTGGAGCTAGCCTGCTCCAGACCAGGCTAAGTTCCAGGATCTATTTAATCTCATCCCTTATCTCAGTCAGCAGTCACCACAAACGGAAACCAATAGTTATTCCACTGCCCACTACACGTTGTTATCACATTCAACTACACCCACTGTCATTATTTAAACATTTGTGATCATTAATTGCAATCACTGTAGATTTTTAAATTTAGTACTTTATATTTCATTTCATTCTATTCAAGGTGCAATATTTTTGCATTTAGGATGTAATATTTCATATCTCATATTTAATCCAAGTTTTGTGTGAATTTCTAATGTAAATTTGTTAATATCGTCTTTTTAGACTTTATTTTTTTTACTATTTAACTGCTTCTGTCCCCTTTGCTGCTGTATATTGTGATTTTCCCCACTGTGGGACAAATGAAGGTTTATCTTATTTTAAATGATGATTTAGATGATGTTGCAATCGTTAGATAATTTACAGTTTCCCATACACTATATAAAATACACCTCCCATATAAATATAAATACACATTATAGAGCATGATGTTCCTTTATTGAATAAATCAAAGCATATATTTATATATCTTTATATGATCAATCAGCATACACACGCACAAACACACTTGCATACCTATAGGCTGATGAAATAGCAGAGGAGCATGGAGCATGAGGAGCAAACATAAGATAAGATAAGTAAGAACTTTATTTATCCCAAACGGAAATTCAATTAAATCAGTGAGTTCATTTATTTATCAAAGAGTTGTACAGTCTGGAGTTACACTGACACAGTTTCATCACATCTGCAGTCAGTTTTACTTACAATTTCAACTGATTCATAATCAGAGTACAACTACATTTTTCGGAGATCTTAATGAACTATTTGGATTGTAAATGTGATGGTTTCAGCGGGGCAGTGTGTGTGTATTTGTGCCTGAATGCGCCTAAATACGTAAATATATTTACGTATTCAAATACTTTGCCACACTTTCTCTCTTTGTTTTATTACTTTGGCGATGTTGCCTTTCTTTTTTATTTGCTCCTTTACCTCCTCGTAAGCCTCCATGAGGATTTCTGCCTCCGACGGGAAAAGGACGCCGCTCTCGTTGTCATGGTGAATCAGTGACTCTGTGATCAATGGACGGGGTCTATCTGAGGAAGCCGCGTGCACGTACTTATCCAGGATTGGTTTCACCTGGCTTGTTGAATCCGTGTCTGCTCATCCTGGCTTGCTCTGTGCAACCAATTAAGCCTGGACACTCTTGTTTTGGATTCGTTGAACTCGGCTCAGTCACTTATCCCGGATGTCTTAATCCTACTTTTGTGCAACGGGCCCCAGGTCTACAGTTCTTTAAGCTCATTGTTTTCGTTCTACAACCTGCTGACAAGGCCTGAGTTTGTTCTGAACCCAAATGAAGGACACCAAGACCAAAGTTTCAAAATAAAAGATCTTTAATGAAAAAAGGCAAAACCATCAACAACAAAGTACAACAGAAAATCCCTCTAAAAAGGCAAACGGGCAAAGTACTAAACTGAAAATCACTCAGACAAGACTGAGGAAAGAACAAGACATGAACAAGGCAAAGTAACAACAAAAAGGCAAACCTGAACAAGCGCACAAAGAACATGAGGCATAGGTTGACGGACTATGCAAACACGACAAACAGGAAATGACGAGACAACATGAGACTAGACATAATGCAGAAAAGTAACTTAACGTTTTTTCTTAGTCATGACAATAGGAATGAAAGGGCTGATAGGGGCCCAGGGGTCTCCAGATGTGCTGACCATTGTGTCTCTTCTTTCATTGAACTGTTAGCAATTTTACCATGTTGCTGCAATGTCTTTTCTTAGTCATGACACCTGCAGGAGCTGGTACAGTGGAACCAAAACAGAGGAGAGTGAATATTGTTTTTTTTCTTGGACCAAACTCAAAATGAATGCTAATTTTGCTCCATGTCTACTTGTGTGGTGAGGTGAGAGGAATACGTCAGTGCTGTGTTCACAGTTTGTTGCAGTACAAACAAACAAACAAAGAAAAGGGCTCGAGATTGTGTACTATAATTTAAGCATTAATATCTGCTTAATGAAAAAATAATTATTACAGCCAACAATTTGGACATGAGAGGAAATTGAATTAGCAATTTAATCTTAATTTTTTATTTTAATTCCTTTATTAGTCCCACAGTGGAGACATTTCCAAACAGACGGCCCCTTATGAGGCGTCAACGCGCTCACACAAGTGAATGTTCCCTGCCCGGGAATCAAACTCACAACGGCGAGAGCACTGAATCCTGACCACTGGACCACCAGGGAAAATGGCCAAATTTATGGCAGACAGAACAAAACTGTGTGTATCATTTACTTGGCTCTGTGTTTGAACCAAGAGAGACTAAACCAAATGTTATTAGGAACATAGCAATATGAAAATGTGATCTGTGGCTGACCAGCTTAATTTGCACCTACTTGCTTTTGAGACCACTTCCATATAACTGATGCTGTGTTCCCTGTTTTGTCAACAATCTTCTCAGTTTTGGAGGATAATGTAAGTTCAGCACATTATCATAATAAGCTGTGTAAGGCTGTGTAAGGCAAGAACAGATGTGGATTAAGAGGCGGCAGCAGATTACTGCGGGCAGAATGACCAAAGACATCACATGCTGTGTTCTGCTTGTTCATCCGGTGTTTGATAAACTGATCATACTGTCTGCCTTTGTTACATATGAATAATGAACAATGAGCGTTGTCTTTGTTGACTCCAGTGAGATATATTCTAAAGTCTGGTTCATTCCCTGCTGTAGGCAGGGAGACTGATTGGCTGCTGCTGCATTTATTTCTTCTGTGTGATTCATCTATATCAGATAATATACAGCCAAAGTTTTACTTTTACTTTTATCATGGCCCAATATCAATATCATTTTATCACCCAGCCTTAGTTATACAGACATTAATATGCTCCATAGAGCTGAGGGGAACGGAGATGGAGATTATCCTCTGTGGATTTGTGACTCTTAGTGAGACCTTTGACCTACACATAGTCCTTTGATCCATTTTTAATATAAGAATCCTGATTATAGCAGCTTTAATAATGTTCTCAAATTGTAAAACAAGATGGTATCATTTGATGCCGAACTTGGACAATAACTTTTAAAGGACACAATTACATTTATTAATTCTATCTTCTGTTATAATACGGGCAGGGGCTTGCTAGTAAAAGCATGATGAGGTCGATCATGTTTAATTTGTAATAAATGCAAAAATGCACACCTATTTTGTTTGTCTGAATGGACAGTGATCCAATTAGTTACCCCTGACCCAAAAAGCAAAAGAAAATAAATAATTGAAAAAAAAAAAAATCCAACTCTCCATAAGGTTGTTTTATTTCATAGAATGAGCAACCTCAGCTTTCTTTATTCTTTTACACAGTACATAACTGTGTAAGTGAGTCCCTAAACTCTGATTTGCAAATGCACTCAGTTTGTTATTGTACTTTCCTATTCTGCTCAGCTCAGAGGGACATTATCCCTACTTAGACTTAATCATAATCAAAGTTGGTTGTAAAAAAAAAAAAAAAAAAAAAAAAAAACATTACTGGAAGTTAAGACGATCTGTGTAAAGCATTTCCTTGTTACCACTCACATTTCCTAATTGGCAATTCATTCAGTCAGCAATGCAGTTGAATTTTTTTCCTACCACTTCATCTGATTTAAATGTTGAATTAATTAGTCTCCGCTCATACATGCTTATACCTTCCAGAAAAAAAAGGATGTGGAGTTGGCGTATGTGCACGGTATCATAAAATCACTTGTATGTTAATTTCTTTTCATCTTGTGTGAAAGTTTAACACTTGGTTTGTTTCTCCTTTCACTGAGATTCTAGCAACGATTTAATGGAGCTAAAAAATGCCACTGGTGTCACTGGCACAAGCAGCAGAAAGTGTCCCAGTGCAAAGAGAGAAGAGGGTATGAATAAAAGATGTTCATGCACAGCCGGGAGCTCTCTATTATTAAAGTGAGTTTCTACATCAAGGAACATGGAAGCTAAAAGTATTTGCGTGTTTGTGCACATGTGCCTACCAGTAGCCTAATTCACTGCTCATGTCACACAATTGCTTAGATATGGAACTCCACAGTATCATGGTGTGGGGTTTTAGTTGAGTTATTTCCTGCTTTATTTTGAAGGAGTGTGTTTGTAACTTCACTTCCTGCCCTTGTGATTCCCCCTTTTGGATGTGGATTGGTTTCACCTGTGATCCTCCCATTCTTTTGTATTGAGTATTTCTTTCACTCTGTGCCAGTTTATCATTTCTTGGAGTTTAATTCTCATGTCTAGACTTTATGGATAAGCTAAGATCCATAGCCTCCCAAGAAATAACTAGAAAAGCACTCAGAGAGCGCAGACCTCCGCCAAGCAGCACAGTTCCCCCATCTTATTGTGACTTACACCCCAAAATATTAGTTCTACCTTTGATTTATCTATTTCAATGGATTCCTGGACCCTAAAAACATACCCTTAGCAATTGGAATCGCATCGATATCATTTGTAGTTTAATAGTTATACACGAAAATCGACATTTCCGTAATGGCGGTTTTCCGGATCACCTCCAAATTTAATTATTTGTTCCTTATCTGAGAAAGGACATTTCCTGAAAATTTCATCAAAATCTGTCCATGACTTTTTGAGTTATGTTGCAAACAAACAGACAAACAAACAGACAAATGGACAAACCAATGCAGGCAAAAAGATAACCTCCTTGGCGGACGTAACAATTTTCTTTAAGCCCTGGCTTTTGGAAGATCCAGGCATGGCTGAACTGATAATGTTAGAAAGACATACTTTCCATTCTGGATTCCCTCATTGGCTCCCATGCTGGGCTCACCATTGAGTCTTGGAGGTACATCTGCACCTCGGCCTGCTAGACTCCAGCCAGTTCCTGTTCCTCAGTTGGCTTTCTGTCGTCCAGGTCCCTGATCTTTCTTCTGCTAGATCTTGCTCTAGAGCTAGAAAACCTCCAGTCTACCCAGTCAGGTAGCCTTCAGCCCGCTTGTCTCTAACCAAAGGTCCAGGTAGGGTATCCACATGCTTTGTATCTCACAGATGTTGGTGCTCCTTTACTTGGGCCTGGCCACCTGCTGGTACACTCTCAGCAGGTGTTGCAGGGATTTTAACCTCTACTTATATCCAGTAGCTGGCAGTGATGGGAATAATAGCGTTAAAATAAACGGCGTTACTAACGGCATTACTTTTTTCAGTAACAAGTAATCCAACTAATTACTATTTCCATTGTTACAACGCTGTTACATTTAAATGGAGCGCATTACTAAAACTACTCATTGAAACTCTTGTCACTGACTTGGGTCTCTCAGCCACAGGAGCTGCACAGCTGTTTATTTTTTTCTTTAGTGAGGGAGAAGGGAGGGACGAGACAACCGCATACGTGATGATTGGCTAAGGTAGAATAAGCTTTCATCGTAAGCCAATAAGAGGAAGCGTTCGATTTACGCACACAAGCCGCACACGGACACAGCAGCCCCACAGAGGTAAGCTGCTGCAGTGGTGAGTCTGGAGGGAAAGTTGGCGTTTTCAAAGTGGAAGTATTCTCCTTGAGGTAAAAGGCAAGAACGTACATGTGACGTGTGCATTATGTCCCATACAACAGTACAGTATGACTACCAGTTGTGGTCTGTTTAGGTTCAATAAATATTAAAAGTTCTGTGTAAGAACCTGTCTATGAAATTCTACTCTACGTAACTGACATGTGAAACCTGCCACCTGACATACAGTATAACTTTTTAAAAAAGTAACGCAATAGATTCAATACTTTCCCTGGTAACCAGTTACTGGTAACTAGTTACTGGTAATTCAGTGACTAACTCAGTTACTTTTTGGGCAAAGTAACTAGTAACTAATTACTTTTTAAAAGTAACATGTATAACACTGGTAGCTGGTGAGAGCCAAACAGTCTGTGTGTGGCTTTCCTTTACACTCCAATGTGGAGGCTCCTGTCCTCTCCAATGTGTAGGCACAGTCCAAAAAGGCCAAACTTGTTCCAGACATCCTCTTATGTCATCTCGATGTTACTGTCCCCAGAGCTAATGCGCTCTGTGAAGCCTTGCACTTCCTGGCATATGATTTTGACCCATGTATCGTCCACATATCTTAATCAGTGGCTTGGTGGTGTTCCTGTAAAGGAGTCCAGGGGTCGGCCTTCAACTTCTTGTATATAGAGGTTGGCCACAACCTCTATATACAACCCATGGCACAGACATGCTTTTGTCTGTAAACCCCCCATTGTGCTGGGAATAGGCGGTGTTCAGGCAGAGGTCAAGCAGTTCACAACATCACTGTCATATTAAGAAATAACAAGTCACATTATGAAACATACAACATATAAACATGCTCTTGAGAAAAGTTGAGACGTTGAGATTTTAAAATAAAAATCAGGTCCTGTCAAAATCTGAAAAAAGGAATAATGAAACATTTCACACCAATGAACTGAATTTTAATAATTTCTTTCCTTTAATTATTTAATAAAGTATTGGTTCTTTTAATTAACAAATTGGTAATTATCTATTCAATATTGAACACTATAGGTCTCCACTGTCTTCTGTTGTTACATACTGCTCTGACATTTCAATGTATGTCTTCAAAGGTATAGTTAGGTTTGTCTCTGCATGTGTGTGTGTTGGTGGTACGTAACTTCCATCTGCTGGGATCATCAGCTGTTCATTCTGAGCTTCATTCATGCCATTGAACCGAATCCAGAATGCGCAACTGCATGCAAGGCCCAACAACATTTGATCAGCACATCACGACTTCCACAGGTGAATTACTTGATGAGTGCAGAATATATTCAGGATGAGTCACATTCTGCACTTTTATCATGTGCAGCCTAGCCAGGGGCTAGCTTTTAATTGGCTTCCCTGAGACATGTAAACATCAGCTTGCATATATGGTGAGCAAACATCAGAGGAGAGGAAACCTAACGCCAAAATGTATGATTTCCTGTCTTTCTGCTTAGAGAGCGCCCTTGTTTCTGAACTGTGTCCCCCGCTGAGGAGCTAACTGAAATGATGTCGAGTGAAGACCTTAGCGTTTATTCCCTGCTTTTCCTCGCATCAGATGGCAATAATGTGGTGCTTCCTCTTGCCACATGTAATCTAAGTCAGCCTGACACGCACTGAGAGGATTAAGTCATTTTCAGGCACTTGGAAAGCACAGGAGCAAAATAAAATGCTGTGTGCAAAAAGATATTGCTTGAATAAATGTTGTAATTCACAGTGAGTTCATGCAACCTCTGCACGGATGAATTTCTTTGGACAAACTTGTGTGTTTGCTTGTCTAAGTGTTTGCGATTACCCCGCGGCCCGGCACCATCACGCTGTCTGCTTCCTCCAGCTCTGCTCCACCTCCCTGCCTCAATTTTTAATATCTCACAACACCTGTCTGTGGAGATTCTCAGTCACTTAGGTCATGGTTCAAGCCTCCTCCGACTCACAACACATGTTCAACTTCTGGGATGGAGAAACATCAACTTCCCTGTAATCAAGCTTAGAATGGAGAAGCCATGGGCTGTGTAATAATAATGAAACAACAAGAGAGAAGAAAAGCTTTCTCACATGTTGATTTGAGCTTTTCATTAGTCTGTAAAGGCCTCTGTTTTCCTCTTGTATTTTTCTGACAACTTTAAACAGATACAGGATTCATGATCTCCCAACTGTATACAACCACCTGTTATCACATGGTACAGCTGAGCCATCTCCATGTCACTTCTGAAGGCCATGAGATGTGGCTCAGAACATGTTTTAGTCAGTGAACATAGTCAGGTTTTTGGTCAAATCATATATTAATTATAGTCTGCATATGCCACAACTTCATTAAAGCTAGATTGATAATTCTATTAATTGAAAGATTTTTTTGTATGGTATCCACCTCACAGTTTCTTTCCAAGGCATGTAAATATTCCACATGCCTCACGCATCATTTTATGGCCACCTCTGTCCTGACATTGTTGACATCTTTGGAAACTTATCCCCCTAAGTACTCCTGCTATGAAAAGTAGTGCCTGCATCTGACTGGCTTACCCTGACCCTAACCCGAACCCATCTCTTACTTTTGCTCTTACTTTTATATCTTAATGCTTGACATGCCATTGACAGTATCTCATCTCTTGATAAGATAAGATATACTTTTGTTCATCCCACAGTGTGGAAATTTACATAGCCCAGCAGCAAATGATAGTCAGTAGTTGACAAGTAACAATCAGTACAAACAGAATATTTAAAAAGCATTAAAATGTATTTACTAGGGATGAGCGAGTACACCACTATCTCTATCTGTTCCACCGTCTATATTATCTGTATCTGTACTCGGGGTGGGCGGGACCTAAACCGGAAGTGGAAGCTGAAATGGGTGGGGCTTAAAACAGTACATTATTTTAAGTCTGAAATTGATATGGATTGATCAGAAGTTGCTAATCTACTGTATTCAAAGCCCATATACAGTATATCTCAATATTATTTATAATATTATTTTTTGAACTGCAGTGAGAAACTGTCAGACACTGCATGCAGCCATATACAATAAAAATATTAATATAGGCTACTTCGTGTGTTCAGCTTTATGTGCGTATGTGTGTAAGTGGTCTGTAAGACTGTTTATTTTTAATGATCTGTGTGAACTTGGTGATTCATGCAAACATCCAGTGATGGCAAACAAGACAATAGTGTGTCAGCCTTGTTCACTGTATTCTTCTCAAATGCACCGCATTCAGTATGAGCAAAGTTTTCCAATTGACTTTATATCACCAGCCAAATTAAAAGCAAGCAGACGGTAGAAAAACAAAAAAAACCCCGACCGGACCGCAGGCAGTGACCGATGCACCAGGAGCCATTTTCGGCTCTATCTTGTCAAATGCACCGCGCGTATGTTGCGAGAGACATGCACAGAGGTGTCTGTGTAGGAAGGGGTATCCGGCTCATCCCTAATATTTACATTCAGCAAACTCAGGCTAAGAAAAAGTATTTTCAAAATTACAATTTACAAATTTACACGGGACTTATTTACAGATGTGCATGAGAATATGAAATATGAGGTCAGTATATACCCTATAAGACCGGACAGAAATAAATATGAAATTAAATATGAACAGATATGAAGTATTGCACATTGAGGTAATGAAATAATGAAATATTGCACAGTGAAAAATACATATTGCACAGAGAATATGAAATATGTGATAGGAGAGGGAATTCTGTCAGAGGCATCTGAATGACAGGCCTAACCACTCTCCCCTGCTAAAGGCCGAAATATGCTTTCAAACAGATGCGTAAAAGGACAGCACTGGACACTACAGACACTTCATAGTTCTGTTAAAAGAACCTTGTGGACAAGTGCACATGGTCACCACAATTTGTATTTCCGCACAGAGCCTACGCATACACCCCTTTAAATAACGAAATCTACTTCACACAGAACTGAACTCACCCTTGTACACTCACCGATGTGGAAACTATAATTTTGGTTTAAAGCATGCTCTCTGTCACTCATTTATTGACCTTATTATTATGTTATTATCATTGACTCACCTCAGTTACTATATTTGTCCCAATTCAACCTCATTGCTCACTCACCAGGTCTGAATTTATATCTATCTCCGGCCCTTCATTTCAGCCTCCTTAGTGCAATATCCTAATGGATGTCACCTGTATATGCATGTGTGTCACAGTCATTGTGGATGGATAAGAGTTGAAAACAGCAATTTAGATGAGAGCGAACGCAGCCCCAGTCAACAAAACTGTGGCCCGGACAGTTAGGCAACATGCTGTAATAACCTAATGGACTTGCCACAGGATTAAGGTTGTTTAGGAAAATCAGTGGATTACTGCAATTAATAAATTGGAAATGAAGAGGAGAGTGAGCAAGGTGGGATAATCTGAGGACATGAACGGCAATAAAGCAAAAATGAAAAGGATTTATACCAAAATAACAAACTGGCTCACCTTTAATGTGAATTGCTGTAGGTCAGGTGTTTTTAATGAAAAGCTTTCTGACCAACAAATGCAGCTGATGGATGCTCAAATAAGAACATCAACGTATTGTAAAGGGCTTTCAGAAACTTCAGAATACATACGTTTCTTGTTTCTTCCCACTGAATGTTAAGTCCATAGGCCACAAAGAAGTTTTTCCAGCTCAAGCTAAGACCTAGCCCACATTTCCACAGTACATGGCTCCCTGCTGTTAGGAACTGTGGGGGACTACAACTGTGCCAGAGCAGCTTTATGTAAATCCTCACCTCTATGACAAGGTTTGAAAATGAACCACTGCCCCGAGGTACTTTGGTGCGAGATGGAAGGAACGGTTCGTCTTATCTGTTGCTTCCTCACAGCAGGACCCTTTTCCTAATACGTGTTCAGGGTCACTGTATCTCCATACTGTGCATCATGTGGTGCAGACTGAAGACAGAGATTTTCATTGTGAAACTTCAACAAAGGCTGCACTTCAAGCAGAGGATCAATACATGGTGCGAAGGCAGGATATGTTCGGTGAAATTCAACACCACCATCAGAATTACTGTCGCCATTATTTTGGTTTTGGTTTTGTTTCGTTCATACCACAAGCCCTTGTGCAGTGATATACCGAATAACCCTATATCACTGAATGTATCATATATGATTCATGAGTTTTGGAGGCTCCTCCATCATCAGTGTGCAAAATAAAAAGGTTGTGAACCACAAAATGAGCCAAAATAAATGAAGCGTTCCTCTTCCATTTGCCAGTTCTGTTGGTGGATTTCTCATTGCTGCGTGATAGCAGATAGCAACTTATACAGAGTAATAACAATAATAAATAGTGGAATACAAATACAAATATCTTCTTGTTTGGAACTAGAATGAACAATTTGTTACATATTTTTGTTTTATTATGTTTTTGTTGATTGAAATTAAATGAAACTTTGACTCTCAAATGATGATGAAGTTTCAAATATGATAAACATTGAAACTCATATATGGAATTATTGCATCCTGTATTTATTCATGTTTTACACAGCGTCCCAAGTTCTTTGGAGTCGAGACAATGAATGTGGACACTGGACAGACAGAGGTTGTCACAGGGGAATGACGATGTTGTTTCCATTCGGTGCAACTAAGCTGAGTGTTTCCCATTTAAAGCTTTGTGATAAATTCTGTATACAAGCTAGAAGCTGTTCCACTCTGTATGTAAAGTTATGCAAAAGGCTTAAGGTAGAAATGATTTTTTATTACTGTAAGGTCGGTTTTGGGGTTGCCTAAACTTGTACCAATAAAACAGAATTTCAGAGGTGTATTTTATGCTTTAAACTTAATTTTTCTTATTACACTCATATTCTGCTACAGAACATAATAGAGGGGCTCCCAAGGCAATAATGGCCATGATAGGTTGAGTATGTAACATTGCTATTATGGTGTAAGTGTTTATTGAAGTCAAAATGCAAACAAATTTATGACCAAATTGAGAGTGTGTCTTATTGCCTACACAATAGACTTAAAAATTTCATACATACATCAGACAAACAAACCTGTGTCCAACAGGAAAGACCTGTGCTAACATGATAGGTGCCATTAGAAGTTTGGTGACATAGTGACCACTCTCAGGGATAGTCTCGGCTCTCCAAGCTCTAGCTACTCGATCAGTCACTAACTTGGACAACAGCTTCTCACAGTTTATTCAAGAAACATTATTGTAGTACTGACTACTGTGTGAACTATTTACAAATCCTGTCTCTGGAGTTTTGGACTGTCTGCCTCTGTAAGATGATTTGTTGTTGGTCAATGGTGGAAATGCATGTGAACTCGACACGAAAAGTAAAGGCATTTTTTCTTTGCCTTGGGCAGTGAATCTAGTGATTGTGGTTTTTCTTTTGAAGTAAACTGACTTTGCTGCAAATTTTTGAAACACATGTGTGTTTGTTTCTTCAGGGTCTATGGTGCCAAATGGGAAAAAGTTGCCTTTGAAATTAAAATACATATTCTACATATTCTATAAGAGGATCAAATTGTTGCTCATGTAAAAAGTGATGACAAAAGTAAGTACAAAGTATGACAAACTTAACCTAATTTGTTTGATCTATAGTATATTTGTGTAATTTTTAGAGCATTTTAGTATGTGTGTATTTTGTTTCATAGTAGCATTATAGCTGGCTTTTATATGAAGCTGTAGCGCAAGTTCAGCCAGGAAGACATTAATGCTTCCATTCACAAGCTGTTCCTCATCTTTCCTACTGCACATGCTCAGGCTCATTTCCGGCTGTTAGTGCTTGGAGCGGTCACCTGTAATCAGCTGTCTATCCAGCTGTTCGCTTCCACCCAATAGCACGGTGTCACACCTTCATTGTTAACCTATCATCTTCGTGTTCTTCTTTTAAAATATGATCTTTCTCTGCCCTAGCTCTTTCATGCCAGTGATCTGCACGCCCCTCCACCTCCCCATCACTGCCTCACTTTGGAAGTATCGTCATCTTCTTCACCCTCTCCCATGGAATCAGATCCCTGTCTGGGCACAGGAGGCAGTCACCTTTTCCACATCTAAGAGCACATGCGTCACCGAAGCTGCAGAGTCTCTCTCCCAACCCAACCAGTCACAGCAGATGGCTGTCCATCACTGAGCTTGGTTCTGTCCGAGGTTTCTGCCTGTTTAAAGGAAGTTTTTCCTGGCCTCTGTTGCTAAGTGCTTGCTCGTGATGGGAAATGTTGAGTCTCTATCAGTAACTCTTAAAGCGTATGGTCTGTATGTAAAGTGCCTTGAGATGACTTTTATTGTGATTTGGCGCTATTCAAATAAGATTGAAGTGAATTGAAATCAAATCACCCATCCAGCTTCTCAGCGTCCAACTACCACCACCACAACCAGTGCCAGGACTCTGGGGGGGATTTATCCTGCGTTGGCTCGGATAGAGAATATTCAATCAAGTCGTCTCACCCCAGAGTCCAAAACGCCAAAGACTCTCTGTCAAGTTCTGTTATCAATATCACCATCAATGTCTTTTGTTGTAATAAATTATCTTCCTTCACATACTCGTCTCTCCTGGTTGAAATGATATGGCTATTGTCTAAAGGTAGCCAGAGTTGTCCAACTTTTAATACTGCAAAGAGAAACTGTAACTACTGAATAACAGGTACACGAACAGGCAGGAGTAGTTTTTATTCAGTCCTGTACTGTCAGTATTTTTCATCATCACCCCTGGCTAACGAATCACCCCTGTCCAAGATCAATGCGAAGTAACAGTGATCAGCAGTACATCTCCTTTTTCCTTTAAAGGTTTGCAAATGAAGGACAATCCTGGGGCTAATATGTCTGCTCTGAATGATAGCCAATGCCGGCCATTCACACCACAGAGAATATTTCATAAGCAAGGGATTTAGAATATGTTTGATGTGACTTGCTTTAACTGGGCTTGAATTTATGACTCACGCATATACACACAACATCCAAGCTGCCCAGATCTGCCCACCATTCTATTCCCAAGATGTTACTGCAACAGCCATTCATTCCCCTCCTGCCTTTATACTTATATAATGTGCACATATATTGTTTAGCCCCGTAGATAAAGACCTGTGTTATTCCTGCTTTCGAGTCTCGGATGCGCTCACACGTATGCAATCGTATACTGTATACTCACCCTCCCACATCGATGGGAACCACCACCATTATTCCATTTCCCTGACTAAATACATTATTCTGGTGCTCTCCCTCCGCCTCGGTTTGACAGGGACAGATTGAGCCAGCCCCTGATAGCTGCAATAGCTACTGTTATGGGAAATGGAGCTGCACATTTACATTTACTCATTCTATTACTTTGATGGATCTTCTGGGCCAACAGGCAGCTATTTTATGGTTAGGGTGCAATGTGTCTTTTGGAGTAAAGCAGAAAAAGATCGAAGACGGACATTGGAAACGCTTAAAAAGTGCAGAACTCTGTTATTGAACATTGCAGACTTTGCAGATAGCGACTGGTTAGTAGGCCTTAGCAAGTCAGCGTTTACATGGCGACAGTGTGGGTAAAGTGTTGTAATGATGCTGTTAATGTGAATGAAACTCTGAAGGGCTGAACAAAGGGAACAGTCACACTTAAAGAAACATGGATTGCAGTGTGCTGGCTGGTTGATGCTGGCAAGCAGACAAGGTACATTTTCACACCCTGGCAAGCAGCAGGGCCTGTTCACACATCCAATCCCTATTAAATGATAGGCTAATTGTAACTTATATACCGTTTACATGCTGCAGTCACAGAATGTAGAATAGCCTTGCTCAGACTGTGTGCATTTAATATTCACATTTCTTGCCAACAAACCAAATAGCTTAAAATGTATGCAAATTATAATATTCGACTATGAGAGAGAATGAGTGATCTGAATGCTGCAGTGGCAGAGCCCAGTGGTGGCTACTGGCTGGCATGGCCACTGAATTGGCCGTCACAATTGTCAACCATTGCTGCACCACTGCAGCACCACTGGAAATGCTTTTTAGTTGCAAATCCATCCAGTTGTTCTGCTCTTCCCCACTGTGTTGGGTTTGATAAGGCAAACATACATTAGCATACTGTACATGTGCTTTTACAGGAAATAATGATGCTTATATACCTAATGGTGTAATTGTGTGCTGGGGAGCCTACTCATTTAGCAGTCAGTGTTGTCGACATCAAAGAGTCAAAGAGCAATGATGACTGTTCATCGGGATGACAGCTTGCTGCACAGCCTGTTGACCTACACACCCAGCTTCTATGAGAATATTGACTGAAAAGTTATGGTAAGTTACTGACAAGTTAAGACAAAACAAATGACCTAAAGCACCCACAGCGAAAAACTGGTGAAAAATGAACACATTTTGAGGTTGAATGAATGAAAAGTCAAATATACTGAGGTTATAGGGTCATAAGGCTAATATCAAAACTATGACTTTATAACAGAATTACAACTTTTGTTTAGGAGTCTCACCTAACATTACTTGTTGTTCCATATAGTATTGGCTAGTGGACCTCACCAACACAAAGTTATTGAAACAATAATATGTATGTATATGTATATGTATATATGTAACAGGGTCTATTGTATAGCGGATATGTGCTCATGTAAATATGTAACGGTGTGTGCAATAATTACACAAAATCTGTGTTACTTCAAGTTTATTTTATTTATATTTATTTAAGTTAATACCTGACAGTTTGGGCCTCCGAGTCATGTGGAACTGTAATTTTAATTTGTACCCCTACGTTTATGTTTAATGTAACACTTTCCACTATAAATAGAGTTTTCGCACCCTTGCCTTTTCCCTTTTGTTTCTAATCTCCATGGGAGAGGTAAGTGGCTTAGCCTCTGCTAATAAGTTTGTTTAAGTTAGCATGTTGTTAAGTGGAGTTACGCAAACTTACATCTGCGTTGTTTAATTTGTTTAGGGGCACGGCTATTACTGGAGGAAGTTTTTTGTATGTATGCTGTTTTGTTAGGAGCCGGGAAAAATAAATGGAGACCACCTCCAAAGAAATTCACGTCTGAGTCTTTAACACAACACACAACGCAGAGTCACATATAAATATATATGCAACCATGCATAGCGAGTGTATTGCATGATGAGTGCCATTTATCTTAACACCTGGCTGCTGATTGTATTATTACTTATCTGTATAAAAGAAGCTGCATTATATTTGAATCACTTATCTTCCATTAGCTTCCTACCTGCAAAGACTTTTGAATGCCTGAACTTCTTTGTCGGCCCCAGATGAGCGCTGCCTCTATTTTACGTCTGGTGTAGAAGATTGTTTCAGCTGTTTATCTGAATAAGACATTGCAAGTTGAAAAGTTTACTGCTTGAGTTTTATTGTTGATAAATGTGTAGACCTTTAAAAAAGATTAGTGTATCTCTCGCCGTGGAATAAACTCTGGCTTGAACAGATTTTATTGGAACTGTCAGGCAGAAATGTATAAAGCCGCTACACAGAGGTATGAGTGGATGAATGGTGCATTGACGTGCTCATGAAATAAATGTCCCAGCTGACATAAAATTTTTATTTTTAAAAAATAAAACAAGCTCTGATTTCACTTGAAAAAAACAAGATTAAAGATGTGTTGCTGGGGATAAGAAGGTAGACGCAGAGCAAATCAAGGACGAAGCAGGGAAGCCTTGGAGAGGAACACTTCATAGATTTTGTTGTGCAAACATGTCTTCACCTTTGCAGCGACAGATCCACTCAAGGCAACTTCATTCTCATCACTTTCGAATTCTGCTGTTGTATAATACATTGCAAGTTACTTAGTAACCCAAGCTAAAAGTGCAACTGTGCAAATGAAAAATGATGAAAGAAAAATACAGTGTTTGTACTGTTGCCAAGGTAGCAGGTGTACAAACATAACAGCTCATACATAAATGCTTAGGTTGGAATAAAAAAAAACTTTTAAGTTAATTCATCACAAAAAAATCTACTTATACAGCTCTCATGCAATTTCCTTCATGCTGTGATGAATCATAGCTTCATTTGCTTTGATAACATATGGAAATAATGCCTTTATTTGTCCTTCAGGTCAAGTTAATTCAATGGCAGGTGCTTTCCAACAATGATGCAAGGAGCCATTAGGATTCAGTCCAGGTGAACTATGCAGAGTTTCTTTTCATTTTTGTGAGACTGGCATTTCGCTCAGCAACTCAGTTAAATGAGAAAATAAACCCTTTTAGACAGACATTATTTGGCTTCAAATGTAAAGGTTTTCACTTGTTTTGCAATCCTTGTTTTACAAGCTATTTTGGCAATGGGAAGAACAGGAGGTGAACAACACTGTGCTTTGGGAAATATCATTAACATTTACTTATTTTAAAGTATCACAAAATACATATTTCTGCTGCCTCATAATAATAATAATAACAATAATAATCATAATAATCATAATTTTAATGATGCCTTTCATGGAACTCAAGGTCACCTTACATCATAAAAGTTCAGTAATTAAAAACACATAGACAACAAAGAACCAATAACAATACATCAGTACGTGCAGCAATGAACCATGCAAGAAGCAAACAGAGTCGATATTGTAGAATATAATAATGATGCTGTTAGTGAAAAAGCTAGCTTAAAAAAGATGTGTTTTAAGAGCAGTTTAAAATTCTTTGATGAAATCCAGTATGTGGATGTTAGAGGGTAGTAAGTGTGTTACCTCACAGTCCTCTACAGGGGATAGATTATGAAGAGCTTTAAAAGATAATAATAAGATTTTAAAGTTAATCTGTTGTGACAAAGGCAACCAGTGTAATCAAAACAGCAGTGTTTTGTGACACACACACACTCCTGGATGAGTTGATGTCATTGAATAAGTTCATTGAAACAGGCAATGCATGATGTGACCAAAATGGCAGACACTTCTGTGGAATGTTGCTTGAAAGCAGGGAGTAGTCTGGAAGTATTTCTATCATGGAAATCTGTAAATCATGAAGACAAGCAGTGATGGTACTGGTGGGAAGAGTGGAAGTGGGCTAAGTGGACAGATACAGCTGTGTATCTTCAACATGACAGTGAAAATGAATACCACAAATGCAGGATGAAATTGTGATGTAATGTGTATATATACACATAGATTGTCATCATATTGAAAAAGTCTGTACTGACAAAGGGAATGGAAAAGGATATGTCTATTGTTCCAATATTTAACCCAAACTGTGGTCTTTCCCTAACTGTGGTAAACCTCAACTTAACCCCCACAGAGCCTGTACCTTTGTGTGGTACAAGAATATATGACTTCCTGAAGTGGAAAATAAACAGTGAACATAATCCAGCAGTGATTATGTGTCTGCTCAACATATTTAACAAACAGTTTCAAGTAGAATAGCACAACTTTAGGGAGACACAGTTGCTGAAAGGGATTTCGATGCAGCAGGTAAGGACAGATGGTATTTTCATCACAGTGTGGCTTTGTGCCTGCAAACTGGTATTTTTATCTCCCCTGCACCCATTTGTCAGTTTGGTTACTTATGATGGAGTTAAATGTTAAAAAGTGGAAAAATAGGTACAGTAGGGATAAAGATGAAATAGCAGCAGCACAATTGTGATGTTAAGAGTTATAGGAATTTGTACTTTCCCGGGCTGTCTCTTAGGTCCTGTTTAGCTCTTTGTGTTTATTCTTAATGGGCAAAGGTTCTCTTAAAATCAGAGCAGCACTGTAATCAAGCAAATAACCACCTCCACAGCTAATTTAGTTGAAGTTGCCATGTTATCATGTGGTGATTATGAACCTCCTTCAAGGACAGGACTTCTGGGTGAAGTTTCTGTGGCGTGCCCACTCCTCATTGCTCTGCCCATCAAAATAGTCCGAATGAGATGCCTCAGGGAGAGCGCTGTTTGAAGAGAAGGAAAAGAGGTGACACTGATTTCTCCCGACTGATACAGAATCCACCTCGTTTCCAGCTGCGCGGCAGCTGTGCACCAAAAATCAATCTCCATGTCCTAAATGCTTAGAGCTACTCCTGTGACTGTATTTAATGATGTGCACCACCGACTCATGAATATAGGACCATAAATAGGAAGTAGCCGGTGGTGCAGTGGTTCCAATAACACAAAGATTTCAGGAACCTAAAACATCGACAGGATATACTCGATCTTGTGCATTCTTCCCTTTAACTGTGGACAAAATGGTTAGCATGACAAAGACTGGCTCTAGTTCATCATACGTTTATTGCCACGGAAAACTCAGCAATGCCTGGAAGGCCTGGAAAAGACCATTGCAGTAAATCTTAACCGTTCCCACCCACACGTGAAGGAACTACTGCTCCTGACAAGCACACAGCTTCTTAACTTATTGGTTATCCAGAGAATACAGGGCAGCAAACAAGTCAGCACAGGAAGCAGACATGAGTGGAGCCAGCGTATAGCGGATGCACAAGTCACATACTGCTCTGCACTGTCACTTTAAATAATAAAGCAGTGGCACTCCAAGTCCATTTGGAATTCAGCGCAGAACAGGGCACTTAAAATGTTATTTCATGGAAAACAGTGCATGCAGACGTGCAACATACTTGACAGTTACTTAGCCTTTGTATAGAGACCAATTTGTAAAACAACCCTGCAAGAAGCGGGAGAACAATTAAACTCCAAAAGGCTTTTATCTCCCCTTTGAATAACATAAATAGCAATGGACATATTCATTTCAGATCCGGCTGCCTCTCAGCCTTAGCAGTTTATATCACTAATCAACAAGAGCCGGGTAAACTTTCTGAGTTCACAGATTCCTGGCAGAGGTGTCGAGTCAGAAAGTGAAAGCGAGGAGAGAAGGAGGAACTGGTTCAGTCCCAGAGAGGTCTGTCAGATGAGAGCAATGTAACACATCTGGCCTGTCGGCTGCTCCCGGGTCTTTAATATTCACAGGTACTCCCAGGAATCCACTGTAAAAAACCCACAATGAATAATTGATGCATGTGGTGCCACAGAGCTCCTTCCTTCTGTTAATTGGATTTCAAGAAAAAAAGGAAGGAGAAACAGGTAATAAAATAAGAAATCAAAAGGCTATTTTCATGCTGCTGGCAATGCTGTAACAGTAAGGTCAGTATAGCTTTAATTATTCATTGTCTTAAAGACATGCTGTCCACTGGATGACCTCGAGCTGTGGAGCTGTGGAGCTGTGCTGCTGTGCGGATTTCTCAGTAATGGTTGATGTCTGTCATGTACTGATGCTTTGTCTATGCAATGGAAATAATATTTTCAATCCTGAGAGCACTTTGCAAAATTGTCCATAAGGTAAGCTGTACTACTATATGCACCCTTGTGATGGCACGGGACAGGAGAAGACGCAAACATTATATACATGAGGTAATGGGGAACAGGTGGAGACAATCAGGGCGGGGCAGACAATCACACTGGCGGGAAATACAGAAGGAAGGGCAAGCTACCTGTAAGGAGAAGGGAGACAGTACCAAAATAAAACAGGAAGTGACGAGACAACATAAGACAAGACATAATGAAAAAAATAACTTAACGTTTCTTCTTAGTCATGACACTGGCCTTATTTGACAAGAATGACATATAGATATATTTTGTAATAACACATATTTCACCAGAACAGAATAACAGAATAATCTTGAGTGAAGAGAAACCTTCAGCCTTATTTGAAAGCACCTAAATAACGAGAGTAGGAGGGTGGTAACTGGTTATTGGATGCTGTTAACTGTTCATACTGCATTGGTCAGTGAGGGTGAGCTTTGTTTTATAGCCCATTCTCCTACAGGATCCTCATGGGTATGTGTGTGTCCTTCTGCTGTATGTAAATTTACATGATAGATATGCCTTGAAGCTAAAAATATAGCTACATGTGAAAAGGAAATGGTCAAACTGAATCCATTTTCTTGGCAACATCGTGTAACTCTGATTAGCACCCAGCAGCTAACTTGTTCATAGATCATAAAGTTATAATGTTAGTGGGCAGTGAGGCTGAGGCTACCATGGATCAAATTCCTAAAAACACTGGCCGAGCTGTGACCTGTGGTGCCTGCTCAGGCAAAAGTGTTGGCTCAGGCCTGTGGTAGCTGACCAATCAGAGCTTATCTTGGTGGTGTCAGCACAGGCCGCCGTAAGCATCAGGATCACGAGAAAGGAGCTAAAAATGAGCATTTCAGACAGAGGGTGAAAAGAGGTGCTCCAGAAATTTACAGTATGAGAAAAAGAATGTGTTTTGAACATTAAGGCATTTAAACCTGCTCCAGTAAACACCCAAAATGAAAGTATGGACCTGAAAATAAGCCTAATATGATGAAGCTTTAACAGCAGCATGTACTCACCACTCTTCGTAGACCCGAGTGGAGGGGATTGATCTACTTTGGCTTGGAGTCCTCTTCTTCTTGAAGACATATAAAATGTAAATGTAAAAATGCAATTGGAAATTAGTTAGATTAGTCAATGATAGTGCCATGTATGACATGCCTGTGTTGTTATATTGATTTAATTAGTGCTGTGAAAATGAGCATAATGACAATAGCAGATTAAAAAATGAAGCATATAAGAAAACAGGGAGCCTTTCAACTGAAATAAGACCAAATATACCTAAAACATATTGAGTTAGAAATGCAGAATTTAGAGTAAATGCAGTGTTGGATAAGCACATCCCTGAGGGCCCTTATAATCACACAAAAAGTTGCTTTGTGAGAGTGACAGTGAGATTATTCCAGAGCAGCTCTTTTTCCAAGAAATGTGTGCCGGCTCGCTGAACTCTGTTCCTCCGTCTGTCCTCAGCAGAGGTGTTAAAACCAAACAGCACACAGGAGATGTGCATTTTCTGTGTAGCTGCAGGCCACAGCCATTTAAACAGCAAAGAGAGGGCAGCCCATCTGGTGGCAAATAAAACCAGGTTAAAGCTAGCAGGAAAGGCAGAGAGAGAGAGAGAGAGACAGAGAGAGAGAGAAAGGTCATAATATCGGCAGCAGTCCTTCATGCTTCACTGCCTCGCTGCAGCCTTTATACCTATGGTTACTAGCAGGCCAGTGACACTTGCTGAGCTGTTAAAACAGCTTCACATATTGGAGGAAATTTATGGCACGCAACAATAGAACAGGCTTGTTCCAGAGATCTAGAGGCTATTGTTTGTGTCCGTATGTGCGTGTGAGATGCAGAGGAGAGGGTAAGCGTAACAATCCATGACATGTGTTTCACACGCCGTTTTGAACGACAAACCACAAATGTGTCATTAGCTTGGGCCGTATTTACTCCACAAGCCTAGTGAGATGATCCAGTGTTTTCATTACGGGCTGATCTGGTTGTCCCTGTGGATGTGGTATAACACTGAAAATATCCAGTACCATCTGTGGAGGCAGAAGCAAAGAGAGGAGGTCTGAATCTGATACGCTCACTACCTCTTTCCCTGAAGCCCATATCTACGCCTGAATAATGCAATATAACACATTCATGAAGGGCTGTGTTATTATGAGAGTTGCGGCAAACCTTGTGTTGCAATGAAATACACATAAGATAAGTACTTAATAAGGTCAAATAGGTGGATTTTAATGGAGCATCACATAGCTCTGTATGGCTACAATTTATGTATGATGTGTTAATATAGCAGCCTGTAAATCCTTTATGTCAACTCCTCATCTGATTTGGACAAAGTATACTGCAATCACAAGTATATAGGGAGATTTTTTCAAAGTTTGTGTCACTGTCAACGTCAATGTTTTCTTCCAGTAGAGTGAAGACAGAATTTCATTGTTTTTCTTGCAAAAGTGAAGCTGTAATGTGTCAGCATCTTAGTAATGGATTTGATCTGGCTTTCTCGAAGGATATTCTAAGCCCGCAACAGAGGAGTGAGAGGCAGCGACTGGAGGAGTTGTGACCTTATGGCTACACAGAGTGTGACATGGAGGGTCAGGGGACACAGGGGAGGCTGGCTGACCACCTCTCAGTGTAACGTGGACAGAGATGTAGAGCTGGCAGACAGAGCTAACCAGCCATGTGTGACAGGAGGCAGTTTCACTCCCTGCCGCTGCGTGGCACTGCACTGTGGTTTTGGCAGCACTAATTGCTGGGCGGCGCTAGGCACGCATATATATATCTTCAGGTGCGGGGCGTGACGGCTCTCTCTCTTCCGGGTTACTTCAGTGGCCGTTGTGAGCCACGGCTGTGTGTGTGCGGGTCGCAGGATCGTGTCGGCCGTCAAGGCGCACGTCACATCTGCGATCTCCATATCCAGTGTGCTGTCGGCGTCTGGGGCAGTTAGCACAGGGGGCTCCGCTGGAGACCGGGGGGTGTGGCACCTCGTGGGTAATCAAGCTGCAGTCTGTGTCCCTTCCTCCGGCTGTCCTGGGTCCACACCGTGCCCGCTGAGTGGAAGCCCATCCGGCGAACCGCCGCCGCACACTCCAATCAGCTGTTTTGGCTCTGCTCTTTTCTCTTCACTTCGCTCTTTGCTGATTTTAATTCACAATTTTAATATTTTAACTTCGGCTCGCTTGTGTCTGGTACTGCAGTAATCTGCAGCTCTGTGTCACTCAGCCCGACTCCCGGCGGCTCTCGGACCATGGCTAGAAGCACATTTATGGCTCTTTGAGAGTCACAGAGTGGGGACCTGATGTTGTAGCCAAACTGAACCGAATGTGATAATTGGCTAGTCCTTTTGACGTATACACAATGACATAATCAGCTTCATTGATTTTAGTAAATATCTGCTTATTCTGAATTTGGTGGCAGCAACACATTTCAAACAAGTTGAGACAGGAGCAACAAAAGACCTGCTGAGGACTGATCCAACATTCCAGACTTACCTGGACATTCCAAGACTACTCAACTCATCCTCCAGAGTCCGTCATAAAAATATATATATTTTTCTTGTGTAGCATAAAGACTCTAAAACTTGCATTTCATAACTTTTGTAGAATGACAAATAAATGAACATTGAACCCTGACTGTTAGATCTGTACCTTTAAAATAAATAGCCTGCGTTTGAATGCTATGACTCTGCAAGTTGCTTTGAAAATTTACACATGAAAGTGATAACTGTTAGATGTCTGTCAAGGTTGATATATCCGGCAAATTTACTCTCCTGTGTAGCTGCCTTTGAAAATGTCATTTAACTACTTCAAAGTAAAAGTCTTTAATGACTTAGTGTCTCAGCTATTTTGTCCATCATCTTAATGCCAGCCTTGGAAAGGTGGCCTGGGTGTTAACATTTGGAAAAAAAAGTCAGTAGATTGAAACCTGCTGAATCCTCGTCAGTATCTTTTTTAAGCATTAAAATAATCTACGGTTTTAATTTAGGATTCTCTGCTTTTATGGTCCTTAATTGTAGGTCCCAGATGATTGAATATGATGCCACGTCATCACCAAGCAGCTGCGCCATGGGAGCAAAATTTACTATGCACAAATGAAAGAAACTATATATATATTATATTAATTAGCGTCCCATGAGACAGGGTGAGTTTTGTGGCTCTCAGAGGTTTGGAGGCCTCAGAAGAGGCTGGTGATTATGGAATGAACAGATTACACAGCTCATCTGCACTCATCACTCTGTGTGAAATTTCTGAGTGGGGCAAATTCATAAAATCATAACTGAAATATCGTCTTCTTAATTGCTTCTAAACAGCGGTGCAGTTCAGTAGTAAGTCATCTCAACAAGCCTGGTAAATACGCATGTAATTACACCAGTGAGCATTGCAGTGTACCCAACACTTCCAAATGTAGCATATTTCTCTTGGTGAGTGTTGCTTTCCAAGTTGCATTTATGCATTATGTACAAGCACTGAAACATTTGCTCCTGAATTTGACTCCAGACACATCCATCACTTTCTCCATCCTTTTCTTTGTCTGTTAATCCTGTTTATTAAAGGTTCATTACCTGTTTGTTGAAGCAATGTTTTTTTTTTCCTGAATAAGAATCTTACTCGTGCCAAAGTAATATTACGGTACCTTTCCAATTGTCAGACAGTTTCTTTCAAAAAAACGACTAACATCTAACATTTACTCCCTTCACAATGTAACTGGTACGGATAAAGCATTGTTGATGAATACGAGTATGATAGGAGTAAAACTCGTCAATATCCCTGCTTGTGCTGAAGGAAAATCCTCATTGTGTAACTGACTGTCTTTGCGCTCTGTGATTGGCCAGTCACACACAGCGCCCGCCCCTCCCTACACAGATACATCTGTGCACGTCTCCAACAACATACGCGTGTTGTGGTGCATTTAACAAGATAGAGCCGAAAACGGCTCGTGGCGCGTCGGTCGCTGCCTGCGTTTTTTTTCCTACCGTCTGCTTGCTTTTAGTTTGGCTGGTGATATAAAATCAGTTAGAAAACTTTGCTCGTACTGAACGCCGTACTTTTGAGAAGAATACAGTGAACAAGGCTGACATATTATTTCCCTGTTTGCCATCACTGGATGTTTGCATGAATCACCAAGTTTACACAGATCATTAAAAATAAACAGTCTTACAGACCACTTACACACATACACACATAAAGCTGAACACACAAAGTAGCCTATATTAATATTGCTATTGTATATGGCTACATGCAGTATCTGACACTTTCTCTCTGCAGTTCATAAAAATAATATTATAAATATTATTGAGATATACTGTATATAGGCTTTGAATACAGTAGATTAGCAACTTAAGATCAATCCATCAATTTCAGACTTAAAGTAATATACTGTTTTAAGCCCCACCCATTTCAGCTTCCACTTCCGGTTTAGGCCCCGCCCACTCAGAGTACAGATACAGATAATATAGATGGTTGAACAGATACAGAGACAGATACAGATAGTGGTGTACTCGCTCATCCCTAGTAACTGGCATGGAAGGCTGAATGATATGATGTGATATCACATCTCCCCCCTCTCAATGACAGCAAGCTCGTAGACAAGCCCTCTGCCATTCGTCAGCACTTTGGAACAACTGTAAACACTTGTTTTCCAACGTGCACAGGCAAGATGTTTCTTCAAGCAGAGCCCAGCTCTTAATGCTGGCAATTTTCAATAAGACTGTATGAACCCTGTTTCTCCTCTTCATAAAGAATTATCCTCTCATAAGTTTTAACTACCCCAAAATGAATGTGCTCATCAGTTATTGATGTTTTCACTTGGATAGATAAACAGAATTTTATGAATGTAGACTGTAGAAGAACATAATCAAAGATGTCACTGATGTTAAATGATTTGTGTAAATGTTGACAGTGATGCCAGCTGGACAGTTGGATGGTCTTGTTTGCTGAAATGATAAAGAATGCTTATATTGTGCAAAGTTTTGAGACTCATGAGGGAAACAAACAAATGAAAGGAATGGTGAAAATCTGCGTAGCACGGGATGGGATATCCTGAATTCCTGATGTTGAGTTCCTTTTTTGGTTACACCCATGCATTTCAAATTCCAAAACGTCTAGTCCTCACGCCTAAAATGAGACAACTTTGATGATGATATTTGATTTATTGTCTGTGACTTAACAAAGCTCCTCCAGATGATACAACTGTTTTCACAGGCAGAGCAGCAGTGTGGCTCTGAGACACCATTGTAACTGTCTGAAAGTGGTGGTTGCTTTTGGGTTTTACTTTTTTTTTTCCCCCGTATAGAATCAGTGGAGGTCCTTCAGGTTCAAGAAGTCAGCTTGTAAGTGGTCGGGAAGAAATGGGAGCTCTTCTCTCAGCCACTGTAATCAAGCTGCCTTTGAGCAAGACAGTTATCTGTCAGTTGCCCTAGTGGCCGACAGTGATAGCCTGTGATTGTACAGGGCAGCTCCCAGATATAAATGTGTGTAACATTGAGAGTGTGAAGACAGTTGTTGGTGGTGAAAAAGAGCATTAGTCAATATTTCTAGATAAATGGGGGATTAAAAAAAAAAAGAACTTGGTGTAATTGATATCAAGCCCCCTCACTTCCACAGGCACTGACTCAAGTGTTCCCCTAATTGAATCAAGAAGAAAAGTTTGACTCAACTGCAGTAGGACTGCAGATTGAAAGCTCCGCTGCTGCAAACACATCTGGACAGGTGTGTCTCAAGTGTCAACACACACAGAAATTTGCACATTTTTGATTTGGCTCAGCAGCTGTTCCCCTCCACTCTAGCTCCCTGTGTGCCATCGCCTTATTACGCTCTTATTAATGTAATATCATTAAATGTCCCCCCGAACATCTGAGTGCAGCAATTTATATACAAATCGTAACATTCATTCCTTTTGGCAGGGGCCAGATAGAGGCCAAGTCTACTGCGTCATGAGGGTGAGTTGGAGTGGGTGGTGCTGGTGGTGGGTGGTACTGAAAGGGTGGGGGGCTGGAGCATTGAATCATTTGGTGTATTTTTTATCCGTCCTCTAGCTTTGGCTCAATCCTGCATCTCCTACATCAGGTAGAGTAATGGCCTCCATAACCTTGGGCGTCGGTGGCCTCTGAGAACTTCTCAGCCTGCCCCCCGTTCACTATCTTTTCATTACAGATCTGCAGAAAAAAGGCACAGATCAGATAGCGAACGCACATGTGCGCATGCACTCCCACATGCTCTAAGGCAGTATTTCTCTCCACATCAGGGCTACAAGAAGAGGCATCCTGAATTGATCGGGAGATAATGAAGGAGGGCAGGGGGAGAGGGATCAATGCAACAGGACCCTGTTGACAGAAACAGACAACACAGAGCTGGGTGCGTCACTTACACACAAGGCCAGGCTGGATACAAAATCTATCAAGACCTGGACCTGCTTCTGTGTTCATATGTTAAGTTTCAATGAAAAGCTATTGATCACTTTGGTAAATATGTCCTGCTGTGGTGAATCTCATCAAATTTAAGACGAAAACAACCCAAAAATCTCAATGACAGTCCAAGGATTTTTTCCTCTAACTAGGTCTCTGAAAAGGCATTTATTGAACCCTTGTAATACTAAACTTCTCCCAAGAAGGTTTTTAAGTAGATATAGTAGGTCTGTATGGTATTTCTAAGAAGACTGTTTTTACAGGTTTATAGGCTCCCAGCTATTTGAAATAAAACTAATATTCCTGTTAGGAGTATTGCAAAAATAAAGTCAGGCCCCGTGCATGCAAAAGATAATAAAATAACCCTGACAACACGTCACTTTTATGGCTGGCAGCAGTTTTGTTGTTCAGCTGGTGCCCTTTGTCTCCAACCATAAAAGTGGACAATCATTTTGGGATCCTCTTTATGATGAAGAGAGGACACTATTTATACCTGCATATATAAATGAATGTGGACAGTTGAACAGAGTATGAAGACATTGAAATATGACACCCTCATATATTGTTGAACATGACATAAAATCACTGGCAATATGCTGCTTTCACATCCTCATGTCATCTGGAAAGTCTTTAAAAAAAAATTCGGAAAAGTCGGGATTTTCACCCTTTCTATAATAAGAGCATTTCAACCATGCAGGAGAGATGCGAATGTGAGGAAAAATAATTTATTATAACGTGAAACATCATAGGAATTGATAAGCGACTTGACAGAGAATCTTTGATGATTTGGGCTCTGGGGGGAGACGACTTGATTGAAGATGCAATCCCAGTCGGCGCTGGATGAACCTCCCCCAGAGTCCTGCACTGGTGGCAGTGGTGGCAAATGGAGGCTGAGAAGCCGGATGGGTGATTCAGTTTCAATACAATCTTATTTGAAATAGCGTCAAATACAATGAAAGTCATCTCAAGCACTTTACAAACAGAGCGGGACCACAGACCACACTCTTTTAAAAAGACTGATAGAGGCCCAACAGTTCTCATCACGAGCAAGCACTTGGCGACGGTGGCGAGGAAAAACTTCCTTTTAACAGGCAGAAACCTCGGAAAGAACCAGGCTCAGTGATGGACAATCATCTGCCGCGACTGGTTGGGCTGGAGAGAGACGGACGGGGGAAGGGAGAACATACAATACTACAACCCATACATGATGATAGTGATAATAACGGAATTGGGGGTTTGCAGGCCTCCGACTGCACACGCAGCTCCAGTGATGCACGGACTCTTAGATGAGGAAAGGGTGCCTGCCTCCTGGATCCAGACCGGGATCTGATTCCATGGGAGTGACATTGGGTGATAAAGGTCTCAGTATGTTTAGGTGAGATGCATCCATCAATTAATCATGCTCACTTCATGCAGTGATTGGCCAGGTGTGTAGAGGTGCAGATGTCTGGAGATAGTACTTAATTGCTTTTGCAATTAAGCATGAGCACAACCAAGTGCAGCATCAGAAATTGAGGAGAGACTCTGTGGAAAGGTCCCATTTCTAATCCACATTTTGTACAAATCATTGCATCTTTCCCCTTTCTGTGACTCAGGTGTGGCCATTCAGAACAGGTAAAAACAATTTTGCCTTTAGACGTGTCATGTGACCTAAAACTTATCAAACGTAATATTTGAATGAAATCAAACCCTGTTTTGATACTAGCATCGCCTACTCATTAAACGTGTGTAGATTCTCTAATTACCTTTCTATACTGCATTTTTTCATTGTTTGTGGCGGGGTCTGCCACTCAGCTATGGGATTACAAATTAGGTCATTAATGTTAGCAGTGGCGTGCACAGATAGACTCTAGCTGGTGCTAGAGCACCTGCCCTTTGCCCTCTGGACCAAGCAAGTGCCCTTTTGAAAGTTTGGGTTTTTTTGTACAGTGTACTGTATGTGGCCCATGTTGACATGATCATCTACAAGCTAGATGCTCGCCAGAATTTGTCATTGGTACAGTATGTGAATCTATCAGAATACTTAAGCTGAATATTTAGTATTGTGTAGGTTTACATTAGGCTACATAATTAACACTTGCAGTAATGTATTTGCTAAATGACAAACAGGCCCCACAAAATGTCTGCAGGCCACTGAATGTTAGTTCACATTAAAAAGATTCACCCACCAAAACATAGGATGCTTTTCTTGGCAGTAATGGTAAAGCTGTGTTTGATCACCAAGGATAGTGCTGACCATGATTGATCATCAGAAATGCATTAACTAAACAAGATGGTAATTTGGGGTATTTTTTTAAAACAATGGATCAGTTTGAAATATTCTAAGGAGTAACAGAACCAGAATGAGTAGCTACAGTGAGCTGTAGACTACAGGTCTGCAAACTCACCCAAAGTAACAACTCTTGCTGTTCTCTGCTGCTTTATGAAAAACTCATCACACCATACTCAACATAAAATCAGACTGCAGTTGCACTTGACAAAAAACACTGACGGGCAAGTTTAATTGGTTGCAAAGTCAACAAGGACGAAAATCTTAAGGATTATAACTTTAAAGCCTGATTCAGTCAGTGTTCTATTTTTCCCAAAGGTGTTGGATGGGGTCGAGGTCAGGCCACTCAAGTGCTTCCACACCTAACTGGGAAAACCACTCTCACTTCCCCTTATGGAGAAAGTCAATGCTGTCTCTTATTTCTGTCATTGACCTGCTGAAGAAGAGAAACATGTCCCTTGGGTTTTTACACAGTTTATTGTTTTGTTTCATTGACATGAGCTGTGTCCTCTCTTTGCCCTGACCTTTAATAACCACCTAGTTAACCAGTAGAGTCTTGGCTAACTTTTTCTGCAGCTCCCTGTGGAGAGAACAACATTGTGATCAGACCCGTATTGTTAGGCATGTACTCTCATCAACACAGGAGAGGAGGTTCCTCTCCTCCTGGTCCCCTGACCGCTGCGGATGTGATTTGAAAGACTATGACAGGTCACGGTAACCCTGACGGAGCTTCCTCTGTGCATGGCTGATAAGCTCCAGTTGTATCACGCAAACAATGGAAAGAAAGCCTGACTATAACACTGCATCTCCTTCAGCAGGAGACAATCCCATGCCGCTCGCTCTGAGGCTCTGTCAAGCAAACGCTGCCCTGATATCTGCGTTATCTGACTGTAATCTCTGAGCAATGCTTTCTCTGTGATGCCAGTGTCATTGAGCATGCCTCTGAGGATGAATATTGACATATCAATACATTTAATATGGAACAGTACAAAACAGGTACAGGTACAATAAGTCAGATCCTCATATAGTGAAGCATTTTTCAAAGTGAACTTTCCAGACACATTTATTGGGCTGATAACATTACTCAAACACAGTGTATGACCATTGTAAACAATAAAACAGAAAAAAAGGCATCAGCTCAGACTGAGAACTGCTCCAGACTTCAAAGTGTGCCAAGCTTTTTAAAATTCTCAACTTTTTGTCTTTTTTTAAAATCCTCTTAATATATCTTTTGAATGTTAATTCATTACTTTTCTTTACATATTCATTTTTTTCTGAAGTATTGATAATTATAATATGTACAATCGAGGCCAAGACACTGGTTGCTCTGAGGCCGTAAGAAAGCCTGTAAATATTTGCTCGTCTCCCATGACATGACTAGTTTTGGAAAAATGACAAGGTAAGGCTGTGCTCCTTTCCCTGTTGGTTTTACTGATTGCATGCCTTGTTGGTGACTGTAATGAAACGTCCATGTGAGTGCTCTTGACCACTTCGTCTCGACCGACAGGATGGGGGCAGTGACTTAGTCCTTGGAATTTTCCCACTGATAGCAACAATTTTATGTACAAAGGCTTTAAAGTCCCAACGTTGTCCTATTGGTTGGGAGGCTATCAAATAAATGCTTCCACGTTATTTTTTTTAGTTTGTTTCCAAGTGTGTTTTTTTTTGGTTATCTCCCAAAAAAGTATCAAAATGTCCGTATAGATATAGTTGTACAGTGGGGAAAAGGGCTTAGCATTTTAGATCGAGGGTTCAAACTGTTCTCAATGTATGAAAAGAATCTCTTTGCTTGCAATGCAAAGTTCCTTAAATTTGTATAATGTCTGGTGTTGTTCATCTTTGTACAATGCCATGAAATAATCTTAGATGAGATGCAGCCTTAAGCCCGGTTTCACATCTCTCCTTCCTCCATCCTACGCTCCTGCCCCTCGCCTCGTCCTGCTCTCCGTCTCCGACACTCATCTCCTTGCTCATCCAAGGGAGGCTACTTTAGCAACCACTCGTTCACTGGAAGAGAGGAGAAGGACAGGAGTGAGAATACTGATTTATATATGCGGCACTTTCCACAGAGTTCAACTGTTCCCAGGCATTACCCACACACACACAAACACACGCATTATATGTCGACTTTGGCGATAAAATACAATCAAAAAGGAATGGTACTTGAGTGAATGAAGTAAATGCGCTGTGGTGTGTGGTGGTGGATTGGTTGGAGTGAGGGAGGGTGTGTGTGTGAATTGGTGGCATTATGTTTTGAGTGGCAGCCTTGACAGAAAATTATACCCAAGATGAGAAGGTGCCAAGAACATGAGTAAACATTGTAATTTGTTTTTTTAGTGTCTCGCTGTTATGAGAGAGGAGGGATTTATTGGAGTGTGTTCCCATAATCATATTTCCTATTTCATATTTTTAACAGGTGTTGAGCATAAAAAAGTAAACACACATATGCACAGGATCATTAGCTCTCAAACCTGATCTCCTCTCTGGGGAGGGGAGGAGTGCGTCTTGTTGCTCCCACTCTAAAGGTTGACCTTACACAAATCACCAAGGAGACATATTTTCCCTTTATAATTAGACCCCCAACCCCCCCCCCCCCCCCCCTTTATCTTGAGGTCTTTAAATCTCTGAACAATTAAATAAGCAGGTCTGCTTTTGTCTGTTTTTGTGTTTGCTTTCTGAAGGTGTCTGGGGAGTGTGTTTTTTTTGATGATCAGCAGGGTCTGAGGAGGATGGAGGAGGGTTGAAATCTCCCCACAACTGCCGCACAGAATAAGAATTTCATCTTTTAAGAGGGAGACGATTGAACAGAGCACAACAGAGAAAAGAATGAGAGAGAGAGATGCAGACAGAAAGACAATCATGATGTGTGTCGGCCATAGAACAGTAGATCCCAAGCAGAAAAAAAATAATGACTAGCAGGGATGGGGGCTACCTCTCGCCTTTAACGTATTTACACTTGAGGAGTGAAATTCAACATTCAATGCAGCAACAGAGGAGAGGAGATGATAGACTTCAGCAACACCTCCCAGGTTGCAGTGAGCTGTGACACGCCAGTTTCCAGCCTCCCAACTGCCAGATCTGTCAGTCAGTGCCAAACAGGTGTTCTGACAGTCCGGCCATCTGACTTTACTGTCTGTTTCTCCTTCTCTTTAGCGCATCAATCTATCAACCATCAACTGAGTCCAGGCTCAGCACTCAAATGTGATATTAGGTTTATTAATTATCAAGAAATATTCCCCTGCAGTATATGTGGATGCCGTGTCTAAAGCAAATTACTTCAGGGGCATTCAGGAGCAATATTCTGCCTGTGAAGCTGAGAGTTTGGTAAGTAATTAAACACGCTCACTGACCAAAAATTCTATCATGTCAGTTACTTGTCACAAGTTCACAGGATGCAAATAGTTTTGAATGCAAAATGATATCAGCTGCAGGGACTGCTGCTTTCCTCCACCAGCAAAGGCAAGGCACCGTCTTAGACTGACTTAACTCCACCTCAGAGGTGGAGTTGGTCCCATGGTGCTGCATGAAGAGATCAAATCTCACTACCTTGAACTGTGTGTGTGATTGTGTGGGACAATACACCTGATCTACATTTAACTATCAATGGGATATTGAATGCATCTTTGTGATAAAAGCATCAATTAATATGAAAATAAACAAAAACCTCACAACCACATGTACGTTCATATACTCATACAAACACACACAAAAAAACACACATATATAAATCTTGTATGAATACATTTTGTACTATCTAACTTTCAACTGCTTGGTATGAATTTGCAGTTTTTATTTTTATATTATTATACTATCTTTTGTTGAACTTTCTCTCCAGTTGATTTGCTAAATTTACGACATGAGATACATCATTATAGTAGGTAAGTTATTGTAAGTATTATTAAAAAAAATACATGTTCTTTGTGTTCTGATGTAAAAGGTGTCTTTTAACTTTTTAAAACTGTTTTGCATCACATTTTTGTGTTGTCAAGCATTAAAAGATAAAAATTGGTAAAATGGTTTTGATTGTGGTCAAGCAGGCAGAAATGAATAAGCCAGCAGTTGATTAGGGAAGCGTCAGTCCTCAAAATCCCTGAATGCGGAACTACTTGGATTGAGAGAATCAAAATTATTCAAACTTTGGAGGTGTTTGCAAGAACCATGACAAAATATCTATCTATACAATATGTCTATATGCGGATGTTGACCCCAAGTGTGTTGCTCTCAGGGAAGCTGTAAATACATTATCACCCTAAAAGAAGCTGATAAGGTGAACTTGGTAGCAAAGAGCTGCCTATTTACATATCCAGAAGATACAGAGCAACATTAGCATTCATTTGGAATCATGTCAGTGGCCACTTGGCAGTTTATAAATCAAACTTTCACTCTATGTGGCCTTTGAGCTGCTTTCAGCTGTTCACCTGTCTGCCATTTGGTGTCAAGCAGGAAGCCCACAGTGTGATTATCAGGACTGACAGAAAAGTGAGACTGAGTCATACACACATTAGAATGTTAGATAGCACAGAACTAAATAAATATGAGATGGTGAAGGGGGAGATCACATGGCAGATAAGTGAATAAGTAATGGTTTGTACCTCGGTATTGGAGTTTCTGAGCCCTGTTGTTGGGGCAGTCTTTGCCCTGCATGCTGAAGTTGATGTTGGTGCGGATGCAGCGGTTGTTCAGCGGCTGGACTGGGCGAACGTTGTCGCTCATGCTCAGGAAGATCTGAGATGGCTGATTCTGGCTCAGCAGCCGCAAGGAGTGCATCTTAGATGAAGACAGAGATGAGGAGAGAGAAAAGAGAAAAAGTTGACCAAAGCATAACAGAAATGTAAAGCAGGCATTTTGATCCACTGCATTATTTTCCAGGCAGGGTTGTATGGAGGATTAGACAAAAGAGGAGCTGAGAAAGTTTTAAAATCCTCGACATGTTTCACAGGCAGAACAATAGTTGGGGAGAAAATCTTCAGCTGAGATAGAGTATCTATGGTGACTTTTGGGAGTTGTGGCTTGCTGGCTGAGGCTCACCTGCATGCGTGTGAGGTACACCGGCTTGTTCATCAGGATCCATGTGGCTGTCTCAAAGCATGGAGGGATGGTCATCGATCCATCATATGTGATGAAACTACTCGTCTCCGGGTAAATCTCCTCTATGTTCAGGCCTGTCAGTAAATACGCATCGTCTGTAGAGAGACAAAGAGAAAGCAAGTTGCAGGACAAAAATCTGTCTGAAGAGGTAAAAGATTGGTAAATATTTCATTTTTTCAGTATTTCCCAAGGATAGAGCAATCAGAAAAATAAATAGAATTATCTGATCATCTTTTTATATATTTATCTTAGGACAGCTCTCAGGGCCCTGACCCCCAGGTTGGGAAGCACTGCACTATAATGTAATATAAATATCAACCCTGATCTAAGACTGTCATTATAAATACCACTCTCATGGATGGCTATCAGAGGGAACCTGGCTATTTAAATCTCTCACAGGTTCAAACAATTTGTTACAGAAAAAAACAGTGGTGAAAAGTACATTTACTCAAGTGCTTAAGCACATTTTTTGCTTGTAAAAAAAAAATCACAGAGCAATATATAAAGAGATAGCTTCACCTCGACCAAGTAACTAACCAAATTCATGTTCATTGTAATGAACTGTGTTCCAACCATAGACATTATAAAACATAGACGTGACGTCTCCGTGACATCACCCATAGATTCAGTAATTTTGAAGCTAATCGTAGTGCGTAGCCGTCTTGGCAGAAAAGATGATGTCTCACTCTGATTGATATATAGACAAAGAGGTGGAGCGAGGGTGGAGCTGAATGAAGCCTGTTTAATGAAACATGCTCACCGAGCTAGCCGGCTAACCCGGGAGTACCAGCAGGCTTCAACACCGGTTACCTTCCTTCAATAAGCCAGCGCAACTTTATATGTCTGTTGGTACAATTAACCTCTGAGCAAGCTGAGTTATTTATCCAGTATTTACATGAAAAAATATCTGAAAGGCAAAAACAGCACAAACACAGAAGTTCAGTGACTGAATGAGCTCCGTGTTTGGGAGACGACAGCCAGTAGGCAGCTGTCAATCAAAGTGACTTCACTCTTCATTATGCACAATTTCAGATTTTAAACAAGTGTCACCCCTGTACACTTGTCATGAAGTAGAAAATCAGCCATTTTTGTACCAGGCTGTAAACATGTTTTCTTCTGCCGTAAAGTTGGACATTTTAACATGGGGGTCAAATGTAATTGACTCCCTTTGGAGCCTGCCCCTAGTGTTCATTTGAGGAACTGCAGCTTTATGCACTTCCATGTTGACTTCATTTTTCAGCTCTGGAGGTTGCTGCTTGGTTCCAACATTAGGCATCAGATAGAAAACCCCCGCACACATGTAAATCAAGAACTTCAGTAACTAAATTTGCTATTCTATAATTAAGCTCTGAATCATTGAGTTTTGTTTGTATTCTCGTGATGAGAGTTAACTGCAAGATGCCAGTTAGCTCTAAGGGTTAGTTAGGTCTGCTAAATCTGCATTTTGAGTTTTTGAATGCTTATCACATGCTGATATAGGTCACCAAGAACAGGGTGTTTTCCTTGGCAGCTTCAAGTTTACCTAACACACCCTCCTCTTAGTGTGCTGGCTATAAACTCAAACCCCCACTACTCATCAAGCACTGAGCTCATCTGTCAAAACAAATTTTTCTCACTTCTCATTTTCACATATCATTTACCATTCTGTAAATGACAGGCTGTTGGTGTAGCAGCACAAAACCTCTTTTATCCAAACTGTCTCCACTGTCAGGATGCTAATTAGACATACTGCAACTCTCTCTTTCTTCCTCGTCACACTCCAGTAGCACAATCTCAATAACTTGTCATCCGTTGGGTCTCCGTTGACAAATGGACTGCCTGCGGTGATGAGGTCACTGTGGTGGACCGCTGCAGCTTTAATACTAATTCTACTGTGCATCTTGTAAATAGATTTTCAATTTGGTATCAGACTTTCGAACCCCACTGGGTGTGTTTATGTATACGTCACTACTTACGTCACTACAACTCAATGGAATCTGACCTTTAACACAAAGGAGTTCCGTTTGTCTGTGGCACAAATTTGCTTAAATTTGATTGTTGAACTAGAAAAACAGCTGAGGTTTTCTTCATCATTTTACATCTCATAACTTCTTGTAGTGGTATGAGTGGTGTGGTATGTGCTGCTCATGGGTATGTTATATGGAAACTGTTCCCAATACTACCTATTACCAATGAAGAAGAATTTATTTCATAACAATGTTCAAAGCAGACATGAAAAGACTATAAGCTATAACAAGTCTAATTGTATATGCATCTCCTCCGAGCTGTATATTCTCTGCATTATGTGTGTTGAATAAAAAACAAAAACAAACAAACAAACATGATAGGCTTAATTTGAGAAAATCCCTATAAACAGCTTCGCTGATCCTCTCTATATGCTATCACCAGTCCACCTACATCATGTGCATGTGAAGAGTGGCTCTGATCTTTGATTGTGTAACATCCCGTTAATCTGTGAATTGTGCATTTCCTGTTTTATTTTGTGGACTATCATCTCCTGTTATTTCAGTTCCTGCTCTAGTGTGATTTCCCGATCCTGATGAAATGCATCTGTGCCCCTGGCCTTGCTATTATTCAACACTGGGAGTAAACTGCTCTCTAGCCTTTCGCAGTGCTTGAATCTGGAGTTTTTTGCACTGATATCCTATGTATGACTTCTTGGCTCTTCAGTACATATATAGCCTATATATGTCTCTGTGTGTGTGTGTGTGTGTGTGTGTGTTTTGAAAAAAGAATTGGGCCTGCAGCATAACTGGCTGTGAGAGGTGTATGCCTAAGGATTCATAAGCATGAGGGGGTTGTGTGTGACAGTGTGTATTTGTGTGTGTGAGACAACGTAGGCCTGAGGGAGTTTTGACAGCTGTCAGAATCCATGCTCCTCTCCAGCTCTTCCAGCTGGACCCGAGGAACCCTGCCTACATCTCCCCAGTCTGCAGCCTCCTGCTCTGCCCGGTGCCTCTGAGACTCCTCCCAGCCACAAGGGGTCAGTGTGTTTATCCAGCACTCACTGCTCCCCCCATTAAACCAATTATTTGTCTCTCATTTCAAGATAGCCCCGGGCACTCTGCGTGCCGATGTGCGCCTTTCCAATATGGCAGCCTGGTAGAGGGAAACCTCTGGAGAGCAGCTGTCGACTGCTGCCTAACATGCTGCCTCACCAACAGCCTTCTCCTGCAAGACTTCCAATACAGGCATCTCACCACCCCCATCCTCCCTTTAATTATCCCTTCTAAAGGAAATAATGATGCTTTAAAATATAAAAAAAGGGGGAAAGATACAGATGAATAATAATACATATAGGTCTATAAGTAACTACAGTCTAAGTTGCAGTTTCTTTTTTAAAATACTAAACCAAAAATACAAGAACAAAAGTGTAAGGGATGAATAAAACAGTGTTTGTCTGCTCTAACATAATCTACAATATTAGTATTTTAGTGTTTCATCCAATCCTAATTTGTGGAATTAGAGGTACTCCTGCAGTAAAATACATAAATAAAGCACGAATCTAACCTCTGTCTTGCTTGTCCAAGTTTGTAACCTAAGCAGCCTCAGTCTCTTCACTTTCATTTCATATATGTAGCCAAGTACACGAGTACTAGCGTGATACATCTGCCACTGTTATATGTATATGTGAATGTGGTGATGGAAAGCCTGACAGGTCTAGCAACAGTAACTAAAGGGAGCAAGGCTTTAGGACAAGTTAACAGGTGTGTCAAACTTAGAAATGTAGATTACTGCATAACCACTTACTTTTATATGTTATTCTTGTAATGGTGTCTCTGTTCAGCATTCGATTCAGGAATGAGTTTGACGTCTCAGCAATCTGGATTAAAAGAGAGAGAGAGGGTAAAAACAAAGTGAGGTTAAAAAAAAATCAAACAACAACAACAACAACAAAAACACTGATCGTGTAAAAAATTGAGAGCCCCGTCTAAAATTAAATAAAATTTAATCTACTCAGGCCAGTACTTTAAAGGATGATGCAAGAGTATTTTTTAATCTTTCACCTTTAATGCCCATGTAATGTCTAAACCCACTGATGTATTTTGCGCAGTCAGAAGCTCCTACACTCTCTTGTACTGCTGCTTTGCCTTCTGGAAAACAAAGGCTCCCACTGTGTTCAAGAAAAACCATTAAAAACAGCTCACACACTGCTGTCGTGACAAAACACAATTCATTTTTTTAAATAGCAAATACATCGTATTCTTGTCCTAACGTGAATTCATGATGGATCCAAACAAGTTTCTTTTTATTTATCTTCCTTTAGAGAACACGAAAAATGGAACATTGCACAGTAAAAGTGAATAATTAGGTGCATGGATGGAGCGTGTGGGGACACATTTACTCTCTTTCTTTCTTAGAGTTATGTGAGAAAAATACTGCTTTCATGCTGTGTGTTAAGTGCAAAGTTGGTGTCAGCTGGTGTCAGTGTTATTGAGCTCAAGGAGGACTGGGAGACTGGCACTATTATTATTTATCTGCTTTTAGTGAAAACATATTGTGAGTATATGAACCAGTTGAGCACATACATAGTTGTTGTCCCAGTCCTTGAATATGCACATTAAAAAATTTCTTAAGATACTGCAAATGTAGCAGTGCTATCTTTTGTTAATGAATTCAGCTAGTCAGCGAAAAGTCTTTCTCAACAATGACAACTCCCTGCTAGTGTTGGGCAAGTTACTTCAAAAACATAATGCATTATGGATTACTTGTTGCTGTCATTTCAAAGGAAGTTACCTTACAATATTGCTGTTTTGAATTGTAATCCATTACACTAGTACTGCATTACTTTTAAGTTACTTTCACCAAAATAACTGGAAGGATGGAGGGCAATAACTGAGACTGAGAATGACTGAGCGAGGCTTAAGGCTAACAACAGTAGAATATATAACAGTAGAATATATTGCCTAATAGGCACAATGATGGTGCATGGTGCAGTAAGGAAAAATCATAACCAGAATCTCAAAATCAGACAAAAGGTCAACGCTTGGTAAATTGTGATAGAGATACTGTAACTGTGGACCTGTTCATATTAAAATCAATAGAGCTAGAGCCTACTATATTGTAACCTAAAGCCTAATGACATGACAAGATACAGTCTTTTTATTTCTATTCTTTTACTCTCTTTACTTCAATTTCACAGCACAAAGCCACCAAGACGGCTGTGTTTTGGGGTGAGCACAAAACTCCCCAGATTGAAAGTCTTTCTACCTGTGCTGGATGGTGTTGGCGCATTATAATGTAGTGCAATTTTTTAGAAACAGGTGGAGGCCTCCATCACAGGGGCAGAATTCAAGTAAGACGTTACGTCTGATTCCACTGACATGGGCGCATCAGATGAGACACTGACCTGTTCGTCAAAGGAGTTTAGCTTGAAGTTAAACAGCAACATAAAATATTATGGTGTTTGAACTCAACATTATTCATATTTATATTATTGCTAAAACAGAAATTTTAAGTTTATTATACTGCAGAAACTGACTGACTGTGATCGACTGGAGGCTGAAATGTTTACATATAACATTACGCTGGATTATTAAAGTGCCGTAGCTGGTGCTGAAGCCGGCCGGTACCACCGGGTTAGCAAGCTAGCCATTTCAGTTCCCTGTTCCTTCCATGTTGTCAAGATCCTGAATTGTAAAAAATCCCTTTTCACTTCTTTTCATTCAATGCTCTCCCCAGAAGTAAAATGACATATTACTAATTTCCATATAAAGTTTGAGGGAAACGGAGATGCTGCCTGAATTATGTTCAGCTACAACCTTTTATTGTGTCAAGGAAGTGCTACATTTCTGTGAATGGTGGCCTAATAAACCGCTTCAGCTTGACTTCTTCATGTGATTTCGATTTTTTATTTGTATTGTATTTTATAAGTGAATTTTGCATACACAAAAGTATATATTGTGATACTGACCATATGATCAAGTCCCATACATAAAGGTTGGTATTAATTGATGAACGAGTGCTGATAAAGAGAAGTAAATAACTAAACTGAATTTCTGGTATACACTCCTGCAATCTGACCCATGTAAAAGGGTTTGCCGCCTGCTTGTCACCAGTTGTACAACATTTACAGTTTCCCCCACAGTGGATGCTTGAACAGTAGATACGCATTACCTTGACATTTATTTCCCACAGCTGTGCAGGGTATGAGGACACAGAGGCTGTCAATGGAAAGAATCTAACAGGACAATGGTGTACATGGTGGACTTGGGTTGAATTGGTTGGAGCTGTGTATTGTGAGGATTTCCATTAGTTGCTCTGGAAACACATGCTGCTAATGACTAACAACAAAAACACACAGTCATTGGTGATAGAAATCACATTACAGCCTTGTTTCTTCCTGAAGATTACAGTGAATCTGTTTGCTATAAATATGTCATATTCATTCACCCGATGAAGGACAGGTAAAATCACCCCTGGATTAGCTCAATGGCAACTCCCTTGACATTGGACAGGAGTGGATGGTCAAATATGGACTGAATATAGGATACTTGTCTCGATAAAATAAATACTTTTTTCCAGTCAAACCTTGCCATCATGATGATTAGGCGACCACAGAGACTTGAGCGAAAGTGAATCGAGTCACTTAACTGCACCACATTAACTGACACCAAGAGCCACTTTTAATTCCCGACTCCACTGCCACTTTACTTGACTGACTCCATTGTTCAGTGGAGTCTGAGAAGTGTGGAGCTGCTCTCAACACTGAGACATGCTTGCTAATAGCAGAGGGAAGCCCCTCATACCTCACACTGTCCACCCCTGCACCCCTCTTCGACTCCTCTCTGCCTTCCTCTCCACTCCATCTATATCTCACTCATGCTAGTCGGACTCCACAACTTTAATTGTTGAAATGTCTTTGGGCAAAGTGATTAAAAAGAGATGTGCTCGTCCTCCCCCTCCCCTCTCTGCGACCTAAATTAATTAGTCTTTGACCTGCTCCCTGTGCTCTTCAGGCAGGTATTACGCCTTTACCAACCACTGCTCACTAGTTTCCTGCTTGCTGTCGCTATCATTTTAAGCGTTTTCCTGGAAAAGCACCTGAGGGGATTCAGTCAATCTGTCTCTTCTATTCCAGGAATGTCTGCACATTAGGAGTGAGAGAAGTACATACTTAGCACCATATGGCTGAATGTCGATCGCCACAAGACACATCTTACACATTCACATTCTTGCTGTTACACCAATTGACAGTCAAATGAGTGAAATGGCCTTGCATTCACTGTAAAAGCCTGCCCCGGTGCCTCTCTATTGTGCGCCTGGTTTTCACCGAGGTCCTTGAATAGCTGTAGTCATCCACTGCTGTCCTTAATGGTGCCTCACGACTCCACGCCTAGGATGGGGGCTCTTCCTGGCATTTTGAGTCACAGCGATGGGAGCGGAAATCTGACAAGACCTTGGACAGCATGAGTCACTGAAAAGTGAGAAAATTGAACTTCTCTTCTGAGAAAGATGTGGCACCTGTCTGCTCAGTGCTACTACTGGAGGGTCTAACCCGGCGAATTGAGCTTAAGACAGTGAGAGTGGAGAGATAAGCAGTTGGAGTGCAGCTGAGTGGGTGTGTTAGTGGGTGGCAGGTGAGTGAATGTGTGTGAGTGTGATCTTTTAAATCTCTTTTTTGTTTTTTACTTTTGAATTAGTGCTACTGCAAATGTCGTGTATTTAACCAAAGCTTAATGAAAAGCAATCAATGCAATAATAATATATAGAGTTATAATTATAGAGTAATTTTTAGCAATAAGCACACAATGTGTTTTCAAAGGTGAGGAAATTCAAAAATAACTGCAGGAAGTAAAAAAAAAAACATACACCCTTTTTAAAGTAATCATTATTTTACTGATTAGTAAGTCAATTCCTATTTGAAAGTTTTCTTTTGATGAATGTTCTTCAACATAGAAACATTGAAGTCTCCATATGCTTGCTTCATAGTCATTAATTTCAATAATTTCAATAATGCTTTTTAGAAATTATGTAGTTTTTGTTATGACTCCAGGTACTACAGTACCTATTAGTCTTTTTCACTGTAGCTACAGAGAGGATGCTTGCCAGAGGCTGTAATCAGATCAAACGCTTTTTGGGTACATGTGGGAACAAAACACTGGCCAACTGCAGAGAATGTGAAAGTGAAGTAATATTAACTGCTTAATATATCTTTTTCAGCAAATCTAAAAAATATTGCTGAGCTTTATCTTGCATAAGTGGTGCACACAACAGAAAGGTCAGCAGTTACTTGCAGAAACACAGTAGCTGTTGGGTGTTGAATTATCTCCTTATTTTCATTTTTTTTTAACACAGACTTATACCTTTGGCTTTTTATTACACAGAGAGTGCAAGAGAGCGGAGGGGTGGGAGCTCTGAGGCAATGAGAGTCAAACAAAATCACCTCTAAATCACATGCATATTTGACATAATTGGTCTCTGCCTGATTCCAAATTTAGGTAATGATCTGATTTGTAAAAAATCGTTTATTAGCGCTACATTTATTTGCAGGCTGGTCTTGGTATGCAGCCTTAGCTATAACCCTTTCAAAATCACTGAGGCTACTTAGAAATGTCACCCTTTGGCATAAGTGATACTTTTCATGTTCTGAGACACTTTTCATTTCAACAAATCTTCACACAATTTTACATTTTGGGCATCAAACTAAAAAGCAGGCTACATTCCAGTGAAGCCCTCTCCTTTTCCAATTTGTGCAGACCTGCCATTAAGACACTGACTTCAATAGGCTCGACATGCAGTGACTGATCTGACATACAAATCCAAATAGCATTGAAGTTTAAAACAACTAGGCCGAGACTTAATTTTTTTCCTTTTCATCTATCCCATGTCTGAATTAATATGATTTGAGTTTCATGCAAACCTGAAGTGTGATATTACAATGGAGTCAGCCAGTTAGTTGGGCTGCTCTCAAGCCCTGTTGATTTTCCTTTTTTATTTCTAAATTTGATATGCAGATAATTATCAGCTGCATTATTTTTGATACTGAAAATGTCTACATTGGATCATTACCTCTCTTTTAAAAAAATAAGTTTTAAAATTCTCTGAACTGAGTTACAACTTTCTCAAAATTGGGTTGTGACAGGGCTGCACGGTGGCTCAGTGGTGAGCACCATCGCCTCACAGCAAGAAGATCGCCGGTTCACGTCCCGGTCTGGGCGCTTGGGATCTTTCTTTTCCTCCCACAGTCCGAAAACAGTCTGAGGTTAATTGACTACCCTAAATTGCCCTTAGGTGTGAGTGGGTGTCTGTCTGTGTTGTTTGTGTACATGTGCCCTGCGACAGACTGGCGACCTGTCCAGGGTGTCGGCTGGGATAGGCTCCAGCCCGCCCCGCGCCCCTGCAAAGGAGTAAGCGGTAGATAATGGATGGATGGGTTGTGACAAAAAAATCGTTCATCTGGTTGAAAAGGTTACTGATTTACAGTGCTGTTTTGGAAATGTATCCATCTTGAGAAGGAATGAGATTAATTGGGAAAACACATGTTTCTGTCTATGTCATTCCGGCTACATGGAAACACTTGAATGAACACTTGGTCCACCTCTAATTGAGTCTTGTCTGTATTGAACACGATGTTCAGCCCTGTTCCGTTTTGCACTACATGTTCCATCTGTGTATTGTGTACTGTAGCTGTCCTGTAATGCTTAAACGCTGATTAAACAAGGTCACATTCCTGGTTTAGCCTTTTTATCTGGTGTCTCAAATTCAGTATTTATAGATGAAAATAGAAAATTACTGTGAATGCAATGATTATTACTGTGTTGGATTTTAAAGCTATACCTTATTACAAAATGTCAGCAGAGCAGCTGCTGGGTCATGATGTGTAAAAAAACTAATTCTTGTAACTAAATACACATTGGCAGCTATTAAACATATGTATGAGACTTACCTTCATGAATATGGACACTATGACCAGTCCATTGGGGCTTTTAGCAGCTTCTGTATAATTTGTGTACAGCTCATGATTGTAGTGGATCAACTGAACCTGAAACACACAGAGAGGACATGCAGAGAGTTACTTCAAGAAAATCATACATTTTTGGTCAGACAACTTTACAACCATTATAATAGAGAGGCACAAGGTTGATCTCCACAGTGAATACAAAATAGTGAAAAAGTCCCCCATTCACCTAAATCCTTCCTCCTACTACATCATGTCAGAAAATTTAAAGGGAGAATCAATACAGATCAAATCTCTCCCATGGATTCAGAGACACTCAATGTAATGTAAAGAGCTGCTGTTCCAAACATTTTTATACTTGGTGGATAGAAGTAATAAGAGGGACATAAAGACGCAGGGATTCTGTCATCGGTGGATCCAAGGCCAGCCTGCTCTCACAGGCTGAGGCGAGTGCAGCTAAACCATCTCCCAGCATGAGCTTAATGTTTCACTGACGCAGATGCTTCATCCACTCCAGCTGTTCAATATTCCTGCCTTTTAATGATGTTTGGACGTGGATAAGTGGTAGAGTTCGACTTCCAACACGTAAAAGTGGAAGTTGTTGAGGTTGAAAACCAATTCTGACATAAATAGGAAGTTCAAAGCTAGGAGAGATAAATCCATCTCTACACATGTATTAGTGTAGTGTGTGTGTGTGTGTGTGTGTGTGTGTGTATGTGTATGTGTATACATAGAGAGAGGGAGAGGGAGAGATGTAATGTCATGGTTGTCTCAGACAAAAAAAAGTTATCATAGACCTCTGCAATGTTTTAGCAGAAAAGAAGTCATCTTTCCATAGGAGGATAAATGACGGACAGTAATGAACCAGTGCCTCCTTGTGGTCAATTGATTGGCGAGCTGGCAGGTCACAGATATTTTGATTATTCCAAATTTTCCACTGAAACCAGACTGTCAGCAGAACCTGACACAGGAGGGAAAAAAGGCCTAATTCTTCAACAGTTTTTTTTTTTAAAATTATTATTATGGTTTATACCAGGGGTTTTCAAAGAGTGGGATAGCGAGCCTACCTAAAGAGAACTCAAAAGCATGCCGCCCCCCCTTTACCCCCCCTAATTATTATTACTATTATTACTGTTATTATTGTCGCTTTGTATGTTCCACACAGGCTTAAAAAGGTTTTAAACAATAAATGCTATACACATCTTTATTTTTGTAAACATCTTAAACATGTTTGTATGTTCGTAAACATATTATTAAAACATTTTAATCATCTTTATCTCTGTGTGTGTCGATAAATATCTTTTTTTAACACATTTTAATATCTACATGTTTTCAGCATCTTTTTAAAACACATTTTTAACATCTGTATGTTTTTAATATTTTTTAAACACATTTTAGCATCTGTTTTAACATATTTTAACAGAGTTTTTTAATATCTTTTTGAATACATTCAATTTAAGGCCTCTTTGTGCAATTCCTCAATCAGATAATAAACAGATCAACGTCAGTCAGATTTTTTATTTTTTTTTATCATAGCAGCTTGGTCGTTAAACTTTGGTGCTTGGTTTCAATATGACACCGGAGTTTACATGGTCGCATACTGTCGTTAGCTAGCACCTCTTTGCAGATAACACTCAGCAGCGGAGCATCATCAGGACCAATAGATGAAAAGCCAAACTTTAAATAATCAGGGTCATACTTCCTCCGTTTTCTGCTCGCCCCAGACTCTGTGCCCTCTCTCACTTTCACTTGAGATACTAAAAATCATCTTGTCTCTTGTCGGGTGTTTACACTTTTTTTTCTTTTCAGGTTTATTTTTTCACTCGCCGCGCCTCCCCTGAAGCCCTCTGGCGCCCCCCAGGGGAGGCGCGCCTCACACTTTGAAAACCGCTGGTTTATAGTATAATGTAACATGCCATTTTTTTCTACAACGCATTCCTCCCAAAATGCATCATTATTGGGTGGCTTGCAGCTCCTGACATACATTCTTGACATGCATCACTTGAACCTGACCAGCTAGGACCAGGCTTTCCTCCTTGTCGTTTTGGGGGTTCTGTCCACTTCTGTTAAATACTGGAACTGTTCTGGGGACACATGGCACATGGTGTCCTCATTGTGCATGGAGAGTAACTCATTTTTTTTGTTCCTGACTACAAAATGTAAGTAGGTTCATGCAGGAATAGGTAAATAGGTTTAGGTGCCATTACTTTTAATTTTACATAAGGACTGATGCATTTGAATAGTTGACAGTCTTCATTACCTGAATTATCTAAAATGAAAGCTAGGCTACTGTAACATAAAGCTTCTAATGTATTACTTTTAGGATGTAGTACTTCTATAAGTAATATACACAATAAACTGCTATGAGTATAAAAGCAGTAAAACACTTATTTGGAGCACAAAGGAGTGGTAATGATTTTCAGATCATTCCCAAAGGCTCTTACTCTTCTACCTCAAAGGCTCCCCACCTCCAAAAACTTCTCATCCTCACTCACTGGGGCTTGGCAACTACTGTACTGGAGGGTATAAATAAACAAATGTAAGAGGAGAGTAATTATGAAATGCTCGATTGGGAGAGCACAGAACGACAGAGCGTCTATAAATGCAATCAAGGCGAGAGAGGAAGTGATTAGGGCCCCTATGTTGATCTGATTAGATTTTTAGGTGAGAGCGGCAGAGGCAGCCAAACGAACTCATCCACACTCCCTCAATGACAAATTGGACAAAGTTTGCTGCTGGTGGGCAATAAAAGGCCAGTGTGGGCCATAATAAAGTGAGAACGCCTGCCAAATAGAGGTGGGAAAAAAAGGGAGATGCAGAGCAAAAGAGGGAGAAAATTGAGGTCCTAATTAGATACAGAAACAAAAGACAGAGCAAAATAGAAGAGTCGCTGCATGTTGGCCGGGCTGGTGCGCCTGCAGTGCTACACCATTTATCACAGGTCCCCCTGTTCAAACACAGGCTCACACTAACTACTCAATACAGTAACACCTCCATCCATCTCACAGGTACATTCTATCACGATTCGGCCATAACACTGTGTTCCTGGTGCCTATTGAACAGACTGTGATGATGTCAGAGAAGTGGACAGAGTATATGATAGGCTGTGACAGATATTACAGAATCATAACAGTTCTTTTATCAAATCTATTTAGACTTACTTTTGCTTCAAGATGGCGCCACAGATGGTGGCCTCTGTGTCTTGGTGTCCATTATTTTGTCTTGTTTTATTTGCATATTCAGTATACTGTGACACCCAGAGCACTTTCACCAGAGAAGAGCTCATGTGTATCAGATGAACAATATACATAGAACAGGCTTCACACACCGCTACCAGGAATATTTCTCTCTAATGTGCTTTCATTGTGCAACAAACTGGATGAATTTCAGCTACAACTGGGATTTATGCTTCACAGGGATGAGATTGTATGGATCGATATCGGCAATGCACAAATGCAGCTTGCAGGCTTCCAGCTCTTCTGATCGCGACACAGAACTTTCAGACTGTTCTCCTGCAATGGAATGATTTCTTTCCCTCCATATTATTTTCATTCATTTTGATCTGTGTTTGCATACCACTGCAGGCCAACATGCAGGAGGCACAGTGCATGTTCACTGAACACATACTGTGTGTGGAGCAGACAAACCCAGGCTCCTCAGTTATTGTGCTCGCAAACTTAATCAAAGACAGTTGTCTAACCAGGGAGGAGAATATTTTTGGATTACTGATTTCAGATCACTGCAATCAACACTTTCAATCACCCGTCCCCAGCACTGCACTGGGTCACTCTGGCCACATCATGGCATGTCCCATCGTACAGGCAGAAATCAAAGCTGTGTAAACCTGTTGTTGGGATGTCAAAGCAGTGGGGCAGTGAAGCTGGCCATGCTTGGACTGTACTGACTGGGATCTTTTCAGGGCTCTGAACAACAGCTGCTGTGACTTCATACATCAGCTTCCGTGATGACTGCTGTATCCCATGATGCAACAGGGGGAGTTGTAATAATAACAAACAGTGGTTCGAAGCCAATTTCAGACAGTTAAGGTTGCAAAATGAAGAGGTGTTTAGGAGTGGGGACAGGACTTAATGGACTACAAACCTGACACCCTGACCTCTGTGTGAATCAAATCATTTGAGTGCCTTGTGCGGTCCCACCTCAAAACTATCACTGACCCACTCCTGGACCCCCTGCAGCTTGCGTACAGAGCCAACAGGTCTGTGGATGATGCAGTTAACAGTTAACTCTCCACTTCATCCTCCAGCACCTGGACTCCTCAGGAACCTATGCCAGGATATTTTATTATTTTTATTTTCTGACTTCAGCCTTTAATATTATCAACCTTTCTCTGCTGCAAGACAGTCTCTCTCCTCCAGCTGAGTGTGCCTGACTCCACCTACAGATGGATCACAGACCTTACGTCTGACCAGAGGTAGCACATGAAGCTGGGGAGTCCGACCCTGAGACCATCAGCATCGGATCCTCACAAGACTGTGTCCTTTCTGCTCTACTCTTCTCCCTGGCCACCAACTGCTGCACCTCAAGTTATCAGTCCATCAAACTCATGAGGTTTGCGGATGACACCGCCTCATTGGGCTCATATGTGGTATAGAGACTAGTCTGCCTACAAGTGGGAGATATACCATCTGGTGACCTGGTTCAGCAGGACAGACTGGAGCTCAACACGATGAAGACAGGGGAGATGTTGTGGATTACAGAAAGAGTCTCCCCATTCTGCTTCCTGGGTACCATCATCACCTCATAACTGAACAGCAGCTCCCTCAACAAGAAAGCCCAGCACAGGATGTATTTCCTGTGATCACAAGCACTAAGTATATTTACTTAGTGATGCACTTAAGTACAATCTTGAGGTACATCTTGCATCTCATTTGAATATTTTCATTTTCTGCTACTTTACTTAGGTAGGTGTCATTCCTAGTAGCTTAAGCGGTGATATTTGTCAGAGCCTTTTACCAAATGTTAGCATGCCAACATACAAAATTTTTTTAATGCTCTTGTTTAATATCTTTAATTTGACCATTTTGTCAGTATGGGAAAGGTTTCATGTGTCTGAAGGAAAGCTTATGGTTTTGGTTTTAGTTGAATTATTTCCCGTTTCATTTTGAAAGAGAATTTCCATCAGTTGTCTTTGCAGTATTTACGTCCTTTTCTTGTATATTTAGTGTGTGTGCTCCTCTCTCTTTGCCTTATACCTTGAGTCAGGTGTTCCAGTCCTTCCCAGTGTGTAGTCCTCGTGTTCTTCTAGAGTTTTTGAATAGGATTTTTGCTTGCTCTCATTTGGCCTGTTTGGACTGCCTTGTCCTTTTTGACCCTTGCCTGCCTGATCATCCAAAAACTCTTTAGATTTGTATTGGTGACAATAAAATATCATTGCACGGCACTAGCTCTGCCCTCAGTGTTGCATTTGGGTCCTGTTCTCGCTCTCTCTCCCGCTACCTCACTTGCACACACCCCGACAGCTTGCTTCTGAGGAAAAGCGTCCACACAAAAGGCCAACATCACCTCCCTAAAACTTTCCATTGAAAGCAATACTGCTGGCTTCTCAGTGATTTAGCCACTCCTTTCGCAGTGACACTCACTTTTAGGCTTCAGGGGTTTCAGTTGGTTAAACTTGTAATGAGACGTGCATGGGAAGCTGCACTGCATGGATGGGGTTTGAGAAGACATTGAATAGGGTGTGAAGGGTCACTTTTGCTTGGCTGGCCAGTGTCCTCTGGAGTGTATGTGTGTATTTGCGTGTGTGTCTGGGGGGGGGGGTCATGACAGCCTCTTTGTGGCATGATGGCTGGCCAAGTCCCGGGGCTGGAAAAATATGAAGACAGCAAGTCAATAGTGGAAGAGAGGTGTACACGGTGAGAAGGATTTTAAAAGCGCTGGGCTGGAAATGACGCTGTCCAACTCAACTTCCATCCATCCGTCCTCCTTCAGATTAACTGGAGCGGATATCCATAAAACTAACAAACAGACAAGGCCTTCTACCTCACACCAATCACCCTCTGATTATGCACATTAATCTATGTACATTACTACTATTTTTACTAAGGTGCTTTTTCTGGCACGAGCAGAAATCAATAACTATCATTCCATCATCTGTGTTAATACTCAGCAATCTACATTCGTAATTGAACATAATCCCAGATTTTGTTTTCTTTCTCCTTTTTATTTGTGCATGTTTATTTCCTCAGAGCAAGCTGTGCAACAGTCTTCTGATGTGATTTTAATCCAAGACGCACCACAATTAGAAGGTGCAGATGCAGAGGAAGTGTGTTGTTTAATAGTGATAATTAGGGGGAAGAGAAAATAAAACACCAAGCTTCCCCATGAAAGCTCTGTGACAGATAATCTGCCACAGTGGTATTAGCTAAATGTGATTTTCCACGTGTGTGAAAGAGAACATACGAGGTGTGTATCTGTGATTGATGGGGGTTTATATTGTTTGGAACAGCTGCCTATGGCGAATCCTTCTCAAACACTTAATAAGATTTGTATTAAATATAGCTGGATCCCCTCTCTTGCAATGAGTGGCATCTCCCTTGGTTAATGGCAGCTAACTCTCTTTTTGAATTTATTAGGTGAAATGAATATAATAATAAGTATATTTACGGTTTTGGTCCATCCTCGTGTTGTTTCATCAGATGATTTGTGGGTGATAATGAAGGTAAAAGGTCATCAAGGGAACAGCTGCTCAGTCTCAGCTTTTCAAGTATTTTCCACACTGCAAAGTTTGACTTTATGTTTTTGAATAGAAATATGAGAACAGGAAGTCTAGTGCTGTCTTTCATAGTATGGCTGTATTAAAACGGGTAAACATAAAGATTAGTTCCTCACTCACGGTGATGGCTTTCAGATTTTTTTTCTTAAGATTCTTTACAATGTACAGCTATACAGCATATAAAGAGAGCTGATACTTATTGCTAGACCATTCCTGAAAAAGGAGAAACTGCAGTGGTGTCAAGTGATTCTATTATCTCACTCTGAGAACAGATTGTCATTTGGTGAAAAGCACAGATGCGCTATATATTAAAGACCCATTGGGTATAGCAAATTAGCATTGGCTATAAGTGCTGTGTACTTGTCCCTATACTAATTAACATGTAATTAAATAAATAAGAAAAATCCCTAGAAGACAAACAGTAAACAAAGACAGAAATCTATGGAATCATCATACCATACATACCTTTTCTTATATAGATGGATATATATTCATTATGCAGGTTTATCTTATCTCTCATTTTGCAATATTTACATTTGCTGCTTTACTGATGTAACTATGCTGCATTATCTACCTCTCATATTTCACCACTTATATTTGCTGCTGTTTTGTAATTTGATGTTGTCACTTTATCTTTCACTAAGCCACTTTAGATTCCACTTGTACACGTATTAGTTGTATATACCTTGTATATATACCTTTTGTAAATAGTCTTTATACTTTATACTTCTATCTGATTTTATGCTCGTGCTGTTGACACCCGAATTTCCCCTATGGGGGATCAATAAAGAATGATCTTATCTTATCTTAATGTAGTTGTTGGTTATATGAAGGTTGTTTGTTGAATGTCCTTTTCGTGACCTTATTTCAACATAACTTTGACAAAAATAGGAAATTACTTCTTCCCTCTGATGGATTACCTACGTTTCAAGTCTGTGCAGCAGAAGACCGAACGAAACACAAAGCAGTGACTGCCTGGAGGAAAATCAATCTAAACAATTATGGTAAACTTTAGAAAATGATTGGCACTGTTTGAAGAAAAAAATTGCTATTAGAAGTTTATCAGTATTTGTATGGATCAAATTTTACTGTATCAATAAAAAAGCCTTTTTAAAAAAGTAGTTTTGACCTGAGTTATTCTAAGTCTGAAGGTCCGTGTTTCTATCAGAGGATAATAGGATGGCTGCACATTCTTTGAGTGTATAAAAACATGAGCCAACCTGGTGGAGGAATAATATTTGGAATATTTTAGCACTTATTACAAAGACCAATGTGTTTCATTTTCAGATTAGACTGTGCAGAGAGCAGAGCTGAACATGCCACACACACACACACACACACATACACACACACACACACACACACACATAGTCATTTTTCCATCACTTCCAAGGACATTACACTGACTTACCTTCATTTCGTGGACATTTTATTTTTAACCCCAACCCAAACATAATCTTAACCTTAACCCAAGTCCTCACCCTACAATTAAAGATTTATGTTATAGGCAAGCCCCTACAAAATGGCTGTGTAGAGGCAGATTTATGCTGCTCGAACATGAGTAATACATGTCCACACGCACTCATGCACACACACACACACAACGGTAAACACAAATGCATCTTCTTTTCCACAAATGAATATCCACCTACTTTATTAATTTGCACTGATGCACATACATGAAACTATGGAGGGCAGAATGTGGCAAAATGAAATAAATAAATACACAATTAATGAATTAATTAAATGTTTCAATAATTATTTAAAATTGGAAATAAATAAATAAATATTTAATTAAATACACAATTAATTACTTAAATGTACCATTAATTATTTAAAATTGGAAATAAATAATCATATATATAAATAAATAAATAAATAAATAAATGTTTCATTAAATACATCATTAATTAATTAAATGTGTCATTAAATAATTGAAATGTAAATTCATTTCATTTAAAACATTTTTTTTTTTTCACTATTTATTTAATTATTTCATGGTCGCAGTGTTGCAGCACATCATGAATTTATTTTATCTGTCAACCTGACCCATCAAACTCAGTGGGCGGGAGTACTGCGGCTTTAACATCTGATTGGTTACTCAGCACAGCAAGTCATGACTGATCGATCCCAGAAAATTGATTGCTGCAGACCATAGACTGTATAAAACATATACTTTGTATCCGTGACGTCACCCATAGATTTATCAAGAGCAAAAATGAAGCAAATCGTAGGGCGCAGCCCTCTTGGTAGCATTACTCCAGTTACTCCAAATGTGGACAAAGAGGTGGAGCGAGGGCAGGTCTGAATGAAGTCTGCTTAATGAAACATGCTCACCGAGCTAGCCGGCTAACCCGATGGTACCGGCCGGCTTTGCCACCGTTAAGGTACTTTAATAAGCTGGCGTAACGTTATATGTGAACATTTCAGCCTCCAGTCGATCACAATCAGTCAGTTTCTGGAGTGTAATAAACTTAAAATTTATGTTTTAACAGTAATATAAACATAAATAATTACGTTTGAGTTCACGGACCATCAAATTTTAATTTTATTGTTTAGCTTCAATAACCCACTCCAGCTTGTTCCGGTTTAACTGGCGGCTAGAACAACTGGTGATATTCTTTGCATTAGGCAGATTTGCCGGGGGCGTGTCTTTGGGGGATCCCGAGTAAAATAACCAGGAAATGCACTTTCCAATCATTTTGTTGGTCTATCGCATTAATTTGTCGGTGTCTTTTGATATATTATAATAGAATCAGTTTGCTGGGACACAGATATGCTTTTACATACGCTCACTGTTTGCTTTGTGCGCATGTCCGCCCTGGTCTGCTACAGAGACAGACAGGACTCACATCGGTGAACTCTAACAACAACAACAGCAATATAGCCTGAAAAGATGTCATATGTGATTGGACTGAGGTTTTATATGTGTTAGCCATTCAATATATGGTAGAAATGCTGGCTGTATTTCCTACCTCGCGTCAGTCAGACCCACAGCTCTGATCATCGACTCACCTGGATCAACTGGTGGTGTTGTCCTACTGTGTGACTCTGTGGCTGTGCTGCTCTCAGGATGCATCTCCGTTTGAAGCGGTGTTTGCAGAAAAATCCACCATTAAGATCTCCAGAAGGGACAAGTGAATGTATGTTATTGTCCTCTTTTGAATGCAGTTTCAGCTTAATTTCCCAAGGACTATATGCGATGACAATGTTTGTGACTGCGGCGATTCCTGTTCAAAACACTGCACGCGTCAATAAATCATCCAAATGTTGCCGTTGTCTGTTTTATATTTGTGTCCTCATTGTTTTTAATGTGCTTGTGCTCACGTGCAGACTGGGGTTCATGGGGTTTATGTCCGGCTCAAACATGGAGATCGCTGTTGGCTGCGGCCGAGTGCAGCACAGCCAGGTTAACTTGTGATGCCACATGTGGATCTTAACCTATGACAACATCTGGGTTAACATTATTTCTGGAAACATTCAGAAATGAAACTTTAACATTTTGAAGTTACAAAAACTTTACTATAACACTTGTTATTACGTTTTGACTTCAGCAGGTTTAATAACTGAAGCTACCAGACGCTCCTGTTAGCATCGTTAGCTTAGCTCAATCTCCGCCATCTCCCCACGGAGACACTCGTCCTGGACACCCGAGAGAAACACAGTCAACACAGCAGCACAGTCAAACTCCAGCCAACAAGCAGCTCCACAAACACCAGATCAAACACAGTGAGAAAACAGCTCCAAGAACTTCCATTAATTCCCCCGCTTGACTTGTCATGCTCTGATTGAGCAACTCTTGCTTCTATTCTCTGCAGGGTCTAACATATCTCTTACTAACTCACGAGAGAGTTCATGAAGATCCTCCATGATGGCTGCCATGTTTGGAAAGCAGTGACAGACTAAAGCAATGGTTTGTGACTCGATCAGCGTTAGTCCCGCCCACTGAGTTTGATGGGTCAGGTTGACAGATAAAATAAATTCATGATGTGCTGCAACACTGCGACCATGAAATAATTAAATAAATAGTGAAATAATATATATATATGTTTTAAATGAAATGAATTTACATTTCAATTATTTAATGACACATTTAATTAATTAATGATGTATTTAATGAAACATTTATTTATTTATTTATTTATTTATTTATTTATATATTTAATTATTTATTTCCAATTTTGGGTGCTTGGGATCTTTCTGTGTGGAGTTTGCATGTTCTCCCTGTGCAGCGTGGGTTTTCACCGGGTACTCCGGCTTCCTCTCACAGTCCAAAAACATGCTGAGGTTAATTGATAATTCTAAATTGTCCTTAGGTGTGAATGTGAGTCTGAGTGGTTGCTTGTCTATGTGTTGTTTGTCTATGTGTGCCCTGCGACAGACTGGCGACCTGTCCAGGGTGTCCCCTGCCTTCACCCGAAGTTGGCTGGGATAGGCTCCAGCCCCCCCCGCGACCCTGCAAAGGAGTAAGCGGTAGATAATGGATGGATGGATGGAATTAATTAATTAATTGTGTATTTATTTATTTAATCTTGGCACATTCTGCCCTCCATATGAAGCAGAGTAGCGCTTGGAGACACCCATACGGTCTGTGCACCCAAGGCCTACTCTCTATTGCTCTTGCATTTTTCATGAAAAAGCCTATAGTCTGGCCCATCTGAAAGCATTCAGATTGCAATGCATTCTGCCTGCATTTACACTTGCATTCACATGCCACTTTCCACATACTGTGAAATGTTTAGATATAGATTCAACCCCTATATCAGCCTAAAAAACTGTATTAACGTTCCCCACAAATGCATGTTGAGTTTAGGTGCTGGTGGAAAGCTCCAACATTCAGGCTTTTAGAATGTTCACGTGGAATTATCTCATACAATTTGACAACTAGACAACCTGGGTCTTTTTCACACATAATTTTTTTTTTAAGGGCAAACTTAATTGGGGAAAAAAAGTACGGAGCCCCCAAAGGGACATTGACAGAAAAAAATTTAAATGCAAGTTTCTCTCATTCGCATGCGAAACGTTCTCGTGCTCGCGTGAAATGTACGTTTCTCGTAAGTTTCATGAGATAGTTTCACATGCGTAAAAAAGTGAAGGTGAACAGTAATGAGTTGTTTTAATATTGGGTTTGTGGGGATAGTGCATCAAACCCTACTTATGCTTAATACATATCTATCCACTAAATTTAAATTGAATATATATCTCACACACTAGAACAAAATGTTTCACCTATTAACCTTATTTCTAACCTCCCAGAAAATCAACAATTGCTTTGGTGAGTACAGTACTGATAGAATTATTACACTTTGAATTGCTGTAGTGCTGCTTTGTTTGAGGAGGGAAAAAACCTGCATTACAATGAAAAATACCAAGTCCGATTCAGATAGCCATTCTGGCTGGATAATAGACATACATATTAATATAAATAATACACTCACAGTCACGTGCTTGCAAATTTAATCAATGTTCAATTGTTCAATTCATGTAAGAACCTGCGTGATCAGGGCACATTGTTTGGCCCTTAATAACTGCTCTAGAGAGACCGCACATGACTATGTGGATATTATTTGAGCACGGATTTTATACAGGCATGCATTCATCAATGCAAATATACCCACGTGTGAGGTACTGATAATAAATTCTATGAATACAAATGCATCTGCTGATTGGATAACAGCATTAATGCACTGCTTAATCCTAACAAAGTCCATATACAGTCACATATTTGAATATTTTGACCATGGTGATGCCGATGACGGAGGTTTATTTTATGTGATATGTGTATGTGTGTGTGTTTGTAGTTTGTAGAATCTGAGAGACATATTTTATTTGATGGCTGTGTTTTAATGAATTTTGATCTTTTACTACACAGATAAACACACATGCCATCGCACCCACCACACCCACCATCCTCCCACAGGCTGCCATTACAGGAGAATGCTTTGCTTTAAAAACTTTTAATATTTCTCTTTTTGTTCACGTTTCAAGGACACGCACAGCCACCACTCATCTGCAGATGAGGGTGCGAGGGAGCCGGGGGGAGGGAGAGAGGGAGAAAAAAAGAGGAAACTTTCTGCATTTTCGATTATGAAACATCTTATTGGACCTTGAAGTCATGGCTTCGGCTCGGAGAGAAGGCTAGGGTGGGCTACTGGGGGAGGTGGCAGAGGATGAGGACCATGTTTTGTAGTTGCCATTTCACTCAGAAACACTTGTCTGAGTGAGGAGAACATGGCAAAAGGGAATGGGATGTCAAAAAAACAAACAAACAAAAAACATTTGTTCGCAACCTTTTCTGGCCTTGTTTTCCCTACGGTTTGGCAGCTCCAGTATAGCGGCGACTATTTGTCTATTTGAGCAGCGCTGCCAGTTATTCTACTGACGCAAATATCTGTTGTTAACTCCTTATATAGAGAGTGTGATTGGGAACGAATACAGAGTCTGGACCACATGCAGTCAATCAAGTATGTAGACTGGTTTTGATAAGTGGAGGAGGGGACAATCAACAAAGAAACAGAAACAACATCACTCCAGATTATCATAAAATCGGTCATTGTGCTTTCCATAATTCTAACATTGAGTCTGTGTTTGTGTTAATTTCTGTGTCTGTCATTACTGCACTGAAAATTACATTTTATAATTGACAGACAACTGAGATGGGCCTGTAACTACTCGAAGTTTAGAAAAATAAATATCGCATGTTTTTTAAGACTGCAAAATCGTTTTCATCAACGAAAACGATGATTTGATGTGTGATAAAAGTGAAATTTGAAAAATGAAGCCAGTTCATTTTCATGTCAGAAATCCATTACTGGTGGTAAAATGAAAATGGAGATGATGGAAACTCAGTGGAACATAAAAAAAAACTGTTTTTTCAAAAAGTCCACATTTTTTCACATCTGTGTTTTGTGTCTCTGATTTTCCTTGTCTTGTGTAATCCATTAGATTATGACTTTATATTTGTCATGTTACATTTGTTGTGCTGATTGTTTGCTTAATATTCTTGAGTGTTAATTGCTGGCATTGCACAGGACCTTCTCTGCCTCACTCACTTTATCCCTTTTTTTCCTCTTTCAACTGCATCACGTTTTTCTTACTTTCTACTTTCTAAAGGCTAATCTTGTCATGTCCAAGAAGTTATGTTATGTTGTCTTGTGGCTTCCTGTTTTATTTTGACATCTCACTCTCCTCTCGTGTCAGGTAGCTTGCCTGATTGTTTGCCCCGCCCTAATTTTTTCCACCTGTTTCCCATTACCTTGTGTGTGGGTATATCTAGTCTGTGTCTCCCTTTGTCCTGTGCCAGATTGTCTTGTCAAGTCAGTCATTCTTCACCAGTCCATGCCACGTTGTGTTCTTCGGTCAGGTTTTGTATTGTTTGATGCTTTGCTTAGTTTTTCTCTTAGTCTAGTCTTCTGTTATTTTGATACTTTGTCTTGCCTTTTTTACTATTGTTATTTGCCTTGAAAGAGTGATTTTCTGTTGATACTTTGCCATTAAAAGATTGTTTATTTGAACTTTCTCCTGTCTGAGTTGTGCATTTGGGTTCAAGTCCTCAGTCGTGTCAAATCTAGCATCTGACCAAGGAATCATGTTATTTAAATTGAGCCTTTTAAGGCTACTATTGGTAAAGTTACACTGATACTGGTTCATGTGCATTGTCCCTGTAAAAATAAATAAATGCTTGGAAAATTTGACTGTAAACCTAAAGATGAAATGAAACAGTGGACTTTTAAATCTGATCTGATCAAGGCAGATCTGATCTGAAATCTAAATCTGCCTTGTGTCCTGTTTTAGCTCATTTGTAATTCAAATACAATGTTGATGGCAATATGACTGATTTCAAAAAAGATATTTATCATTTTATTAAGTGATTTCATTCAAATTGCAGCCATTTGGGCCAAGCAACCTGTATATAACCTCAGTCCTGAAAGCACAGCCATGTCTACCTCAGGCTTGCTGCAGCTCTCAGAGGTATACTGCTAATAATGACAATCCCGATGTCATGTCCGCTCTAGTTTTTCTGGGAATTTGGGATTTTTGCAACCTCTGGGGAGTTTACATTCTACAATTAAGAAAAAAAAAAAAAACATTGTGAGCATTTTAAAGGCATGCTGCTACCCCATTCCCAGTGGCAATGACTTGCTGTCTGTGCAAGTCCCCCCCCCCCCGTTGCCTGCCTTTGGGATGCTGTATGCAGCATTGCAACACAAACATCACATTTCAGATATCTGCGACAAACCTCTTCAGAGCTTCTCCACTTGGCTGTAAAGGTCGCAGTGTTAACCCACAAAGGGCAAAATCAGTGACTGAAGGCTGGGGTGAAATAAAACATGAGTCCTGGAGGAAGGTACAGTTATGTGTGCATGGGGAGGTGTCCTCTCAGGCTTGGGTTACAGCTCTCTCCACCCCACAGGACACCAGTACGCACTCATTTTATTATGATTTGAATATCAGCTCTCAGACGCCGTGGGAGGATAAATGGTTATCATTAATTATAATAAATTTGCCTGTCAACACTGCAATTATTTTGTTGCCACACAAATTGGTTATTCATATAATGGTGGTGGTGGAATGCAGCAGCGTGAGTGACTCATGATTTTGTTCAACAATCAAAGCCAGGGAAGCTAATTGTTTTGCTCGTCAAAATTTTAAAATGAGTGCGACAGTGTGTGTTCACATGCAGGATGTGCAGAGGCTGAGCATGTGTGTGAGAGAGTTAAATGCTTAACTGTCGTCTCTAAGACAGGTTTGTTCTGTTGAAAGCACTGAAACAAATCATTGCAAATTTATCTAGAGTGTCACATGATCCATTTGCTGGATTAACTTAAAAAAACATGATGGAAAAGCTGAAATCAAAGGTACTTGATTCAAGGGCCAATTGATGTTATTGCCTTTAAAAACCAAAACATTTCAACCTGCTCAATTCATATTATTGAATTCTGCTTTCAGATGAACAGGAGCCTCAGACAGGATATGTTTCTCTGATGGGAGTCTAATATTACTTGTGCTTCTAAGGGTTTTCAATCCAGTCTATGAAAATGTGTGTGACTTAATAAATTAAATCCTGTCTGAAGGAAAAAAGTGTTAAAATATTATACTATGATTCTGTCAAACCTCAGGTTATATTCAATGGCAAAATACTTCCATCCTTCAGCAGCTTCACTGGCTCCCAGTCAAATTCAGAATCACATTCAAAATCCTGTTGTTTACATTTAAGGCTATCCACAACCTCACCCCCCCTTATCTCTCTGACCTCATTTCCATTGCCACCCCTTCTCGCACCCTAAGATCTTCCTCCTCCCTCCACCTCTCTGTGCCCTCCGCTTGTCTCAGTACCATGGGGGGCAGAGCTTTCAGTCGCTCTGCTCCCCAACTCTGGAATTCACTCCCACCTGATATCAGAAACATCGATTCACTCCCAATTTTCAAATCCAGACTCAAGACTCATCTGTTTCAGACTGCCTTCTCGCCATAACTTTCACCTTCCTTTTAGCTTGTTTTTAACTTGATGTGTTTTTATTTTACTCTGTGTTGCTTTGTTTGTAAAGTGTCCTTGTGTGCTCTGAAAGGCGCTTTTAAATAAAATGTATTATTATTATTATTATTAATAGAGGTAGCGCTAGCACATACTGGTTACACACTCACCTCTCCAGAGAAGGCCTGTCCGTTTAGCAGGTGTTCTGAACCCTGGCCGTCCTCGCTGCCGAAGTGTAGCCGGATCTCCTCCAGACGATGGCTGTACGTCATTGGCCCTCCCGAGATGTTCACCAGATGCTCCTTGTCCAATCGCAGAGAGACGTGGCGGCCAGTATTGTACATGGTCCCTCCCACCTGGAGAAGAACAGATGAGGCAAAATTGAACACAATACTCCCAAGAAGAAACATATATTCCAACCAGCAAGTCTCAAAAGAAAAGCCTTGCAGATGAAGAAAAAAATGACATATTCTTGCCTGTTGGTTGTTTTTTTTTTTCTGTCTCTGTCTTGACACTGACTTATTACAAATGATCAAAAGGCGTAAACATGAGGACATGTGTGCTGACAGGAAACTCATTCGACAGCACATTCGCAGCAAGTCATGATGCAATCTTCTGTGCCTCATCTGTTTATTTAACTCCTGCTGTGTCACAAAGAGCTAAAGGAAAAACAGTTGACAGTGAACATTGTTACTCCAGACTGCAACTGGGCCGCATATGACATTTAGAATGGCAAACAGGACACAGAAATATACATCAGGAAACAATTCCTGCATTCAAATGCTAACCCACATAAGTTTACTAAGGTTTTCTTGTACAATTATTGACTGTTTAAGCAGATTGGGAAATTGACTTGTTTCTTTCAATCATCTTGAGTTTTACACGAAAAAAAGCACCAGTTTGATGGAACATGTTAAGTTGCACTTTTCATGTTTAACTGCAAATCCTGTGACCTCTGTGTTTGAAGTGAAGCAATCTAACTTTTGAAGCAGTCAAACCCCAGAGTCTGTTGAATTAAACAATGATGCATTTTATTGCTTATGAATTCGCTTATTTTATTTGAACAAAATGAACATGCAATTTCATTTTCAAATGCTACATGAGCTCTCTTTAATGCCAACAAACCAAAGGTGTAGGATATGGATGAGATCCAACCACATCTCCAAATCATTCTATGAAATCCTTTTGCCACATACCTGATGCCTGGATTATATTCACTGGAAACATTTTTCCTGTCCACAGTGTTAAACTCTTCTACCACGGAGAAGTTGTTAGGATGTGCTTTGGACATAATCTTAAAAAGTTCTACATGAATTGCCATGACTGGATAGGAAAACACAATGAAATACTTCAGTGGAAGGCTTTGCTGACACAATACATACAGTATGAAAATTTTGCAATTTTGCAGATACATCATTAAAATTGTTTCCTTATTATGTTGATTCAAACTGATCTGGATGCCACTATGTTTCTTTCTAAAGGTATCACCTGTTGCATACAAGTAGTATATAACACCATTTTGAGGAGGCAGGGTTATGAAAACACAAACTCACTGCTCAATAATATATTTAGGATAGTGTAATATACTATTTTGTTTATCCCACAACATTTGTTTAAGTTTATTTCTATACAAATCAAATCAAAGTTGACAAGTTCTCCCAAAATTATGCAAGAAAACTTCAAGGCTACGGAGGTCTACTATTTTGTGAAATCTTTTTAAACCTGTAGTTGTTGAACCATTGTTACTGAAGGCTGTTGGTATGTTCTGAAGGAAGGCTTGCTTCAGTCTCTGTGTTCTCGTTGACTTGACGGAGTTGTGAATCATTTGTTTGGTGAGAGCTTTAAAACACAAGTGAGGAAAATCAGCTCCTTTTGAAGTCTTTTTCAGCTTTGTGAGCTTTGCTTTCAGTAATAAGGAAATGCAATGTCTTGCATTCTTGACAGCTGAGGAATTCAAGTTTTCGTTGGAGCCTGTATCATCAACGGAGCTTATGCAGGAACAGTACTGAGGCCTTATTTAATTAGGCAACAATCTGAGCAGGAGAGAGAGGTGATGTTGTAAACCGCAACAACAGACAAAGGAGAAAGTGGAGCCTCAAGTAAAAAGAAGGGACAAGTAATGATGAGAAAAGGTTGAAATAATCAGAATACGCTCACGATCAATATATTGTGAGGTTTTAGAGGAAACACGGTATTACAAAAGCCATGAATAACGATCTTTATCGGTAGCCCTGTTTATTTATTTATAATCAGGGGTTGTTTCAAAGTGAAGCATTGATATTCACGCCACGACTTCGGGTGGACTTCCATCTCCCTTATCTGCCTCTTTCTCCCCTCTCCTCTTTCCACTCCCTTGGCTTTTCCTCCTCTCCCTCATTTTTTTACCACTCACTTTCAAAATGATCACTCCCCCCCGCCTTAAATCCCAGAGAAAGAAGTCTGCCCACACACTGTAAATATTTTATAGAAGCTCAGAAAAAAAAATCAAAAGAGGAAGCGAGAGGAAGAGGGAGCGATGCAAAGCGGAGATAAGTACAGGAGAGAGGTGTCTTGGATTTAGTGGCCAAAGAGGAAAAGGTAGCGTGTGAAGGGAAGTCTTTCAGGTTGAGGTGTGACCCCTGAAAAGGCCAGAAAAATCTCATCTCCCTCGAGACCTCCTTTGGCTATTATTCATGAGCTAGAAGGCCTGTGGATTCTCCTAAAACATCCAGGGGGAATGTTGAGCCTGGTAATGAAGGACACTGTGAGGTAATTGACTAAAAATATGCAGCCATGCAAACAATATAGGATTAGGCAAAGTCCAAAGTTAGGTGTGTACCAAAGCATTACACCTGTATGTCATTGCTATTTAGAACCATGGACAGTAATATGCTACTATCAGTCCTGCAGTCTTCTAACCTAAAAAAACTAAGTAATTTGTAAATTACTCTGTGTTACGCAGAAGGTCCAGAGGTGTGACTTGCAGCAGTGACTCCACACAGAATTACCACCCAACTTTGAAGTTCCCCCCGCTATACAGTGGCTTTCAGCTTATTGTTTTGGTTTCGCCTACAGTGTTATTCTACTGGTTCAGTCTCTCTGCTCTCATCAACTTCATTATAAGTAGCAGCAGTTAGATGTTTCCAATGAGGAAGGTCTAACCCAATGTATACTATCAGACAGAACCTCTCACCAAACAGCTGGTGAACACAGAGAATTTAGCAGCTAAACAACCAGGTATTTTTCTCAGGAGCTGAGACTCACTTTGAGGGAGGAGGTCAAGGTGGATGGATGGATGGATGGAAAAACAAAGTTGTTGGCTGTTGTAAGAGGACTCAGCTTTGACAGTCTCCACTTCCTTGTTTCAGACTTTCCACCAGGTGGCTGCAGGGATTTGCTCCCATTCAGACCAGAGCATTAGTAAGGTCCAACACTGATGCTGGGTGATGAGGAACGGACCGACCTCAAAGTGTTGCTACACGGTTGGAAGTGGATATGTTCTATCATCATTATTGTCTTCGACATTATATATTTTCAGAGCGATAGCACTGAAAAACAGACCAAGTGAGTACAAAAATATGTGGACACTTGTACCACACAGCATAATTATGATGCACAAAAAAGAGAAAATACAACTGGAATATTGATTTTCTCCTTCTCCTGCCTTATATCCTCAAACAATTGTTTCATGTGACTGTTGCATATAGCAAACAGTCTATGCTCATTGCACCGGATGACAGTTTTTTTCCCAGCCAATATCTGTTGTTCAGGCCGATCGCTCATGTCAGGGTAAATGGCTGGAGGCTGCCTGGGAGGCGCGGCTAGCGAAGTGTGGTCGGAATGACAAAGGCGAGGAGAATAATCACGTTTGTCTTACAGTGAAAGCGAGATATGGAGCCACTGCAAAGAAAGCATGTACAGTAAAAAGCAGCTCCTTTTCTAATTGGTAATTCTTTCATCTCCCGGGATCGATAATCCCCGGCTACTGAAGTATTCACAACAGCAAAACAGAGGAGAACATCATAGTGGAAACTCTGATACTAAGGGGAAAAAGAAGCTGAATGTGATGCATTCTTGGACATGTTAATGATCAAGTTAAAATATGGTGATTTTGAAGAGAAAAACAAAACTCTGCTAGAGCACAAAATCATGTCTGGAAAGAGAATGAAAACATAAAAAACATTAATATTTTAAGTGAAATTGTGAATCTTCAGAGATGTAGTTGAAAGACATCGCATTTAGCTACATTTACCCAGCTGGTGGGAGCCAGACTTGAAAAATAAATGAATGCTCACTTGAATAAAACTTGCTTACTTCATTTGTCATGTTTCTGCTGCAACAATTATGAGCCAGTCAATGTTGTGGAAAGGTTGCTAACAAAGCAAAGACACTATATTCCAATCTGCTTTCTCATTATTCTTTGGAGTTTCAACATTTCTGTGAGTAGTGAAGTAATTATTACAAGCGGGTTGGGGAGTTCATATTTTCATTTTCAGTGCTGAATGCATTTCTGAAAATAACTGTTTTTGTGCTCTATTCATAAAAATAAACTCAGCCTGTCAGATAAACACGTGATTATGGGTTACTTAATAAACATGGCCGCAAGACAATCAAGAGAAACACTTGCAGCTGTCCTGCTCATCTAGTGTCTCAACATCATACTATTATACTGATTATACTATCTCCGCTTTTAATGGCTTCATAATTGCATCAGGAAATGCTTTTCTGCTTTCCAGTCTTTAGTTAAGACAATTGTCATAAACAGTATACACATTCTGCACTTCACCTCATGAGACTATGCTGCACATTAACATTCATGCGGCCTGAAACTCGACATTGTCCCAAAACCATTAAAAACACATCACTGAGCCACACCATTACACTAGGTGGCATCTTCCTTCATTAGCATGAACATACATGCTGTGGTTTATTTTGGCTTCGTCTCATAAAAATCCTGCTGCCCCAAATACTCCCTGCATCACCATATGGGGATTAACCCACAGCTGAGAACAGTCCATAACAAATGCACTATTTCTGCCTGTTTGAGCAGCTATGATATAATACATTATATAGAATTATATAATGTATAATTTTTATTTTTGTAATAACAGGGTATGAAATGACAATGTGAATATAATGTCACAATGTGAAAGGGGTTACTGAATCTGCAGCTCCCCTCAGCTTTACAGCTTTATCATGAGTTCCAGGCAGGACTTTTTAAAATTTTAATCTGCCGGTGTAGGTCAACGCGTACCTTTATCTTTACAGTCCTTTGTCCATAGTTGACATTTTGTTTTGTCATAGTAGAAAAAGCACAGGTGTCACTAATAGTTCTGTTCTAGTCAAGTGTTCCAGTAAGTCGTGACAGTGAGCCAGTGTTAACAACACCATGGTAATTTTAACAAAGATAATTTCAGGATCACTGATTGTAGATCAATGCAGTCAACACTGCCTATCACGCCATCCCCTGTGCTACACTGGGTCACTCTGACAACGTCATGGTCCATCTGATTCCATTAAACAGGCATAATTTAAAGTGTAAACCTGTTACTTGGACATCAATGCAATGGAACAATGAAGCCCCGCACTCCATCAATGACTTGGCCCTGGCCAAGGATCTGAAAGAGACGACATGTCATGTGCCACTCCACATCAAGACCACCACCATCACCCCTGTCCCAAAAAAACTCATTTGAGTGCTTTGTGCTGTCTGACCTCCAAACCATCACTGACCCACTCTGCAGTTTGCTTACAGAGCCAGCATGATGCAGTTAACATGACTCTCCACTTCATCCTCCAGCACCCGGACTCCTCAGGAACCTGTGCCAGGATTCTGTTCGTGGACTCTGCGCTCTGCCAGCTTCACATGTTGGCTCTGACAGGAGGAAATATGACGCTATGGAAACCTGTCTCTGACTCCCAGACCATCAGCAACTGTTCTCCCTGTATACAACAGCTGCACCTTTAGCCATTAGTCTGTCAGGCTCCTGAAGTTTGCAGATGGGACTACTCTCATTTTGCTCATCTCTGGTGGAGATAACTCCACATACAGGTAGGAGATAGACCATCTGGTGACCTGGTGTGAGCCAGAATGACTTGGAGCTCAATGCTCTAAAGACAAGGGACATGGTTGTGGATTAAAGAAAGAACCCAGCCCCACACCACTCTGCAGTTGACCTGGTGGAACCCTTCCATTTCCTGAGCACCATCCTGACCCAGGACCTGAAGTGGGAGCTGAACAGCATCAGTTTAACCTTCCAAAGACAATGATTGTGCACTTCTACACTGCCATCAGTGTGTCCATCCTCACTTCCTCCATCACCATCTGGTATGCTGCTGCCACTGACAAGGAAAAGGGCAGACTGCTGTGTATTGCTTTGCAGATAAGTTGATCGGCTGATATCTGCCATGCCTCTAAGACCTGTGCTCCTCTGGGACCCAAGGCATGCTGGTAAGCCGGCCTCATCAATACAGCCACAGACCCCCACTGACACTGACTCTACAGAGTTAATAGAATAATCAATACTGTATTCCTTCCTGTAGGCACAAATCAGTCAAATCTGAACATTTAGACATGATATACATAGATTTAGATGAAGCATGATTTATCTTGTCTGGAGATGTCATTATCTCAGAATAAACATCCATAAATCCGCTTAGAAATCACAGAAAACAGAGGCTTCCTCTAAGTCCAGAACTTGCCTGAGAATCAACATGTTTGTGAGTTTTCTCCAGTATCACAGTAATCTGGTGATAGTTGTCTGTACATCTATGGGTACACTGCAAACAGGGACTGCTATAAGCTTATTTGGCATACATTAAATGGTGCCAGTTATCAACAACATAAACAAATACAGGTTGAAAAAAGGGCGCTTGCGCTGTAGTCCACAGTGTAACACACTAACTGAAAATGTGTTTCTCAGTGAGTCAACAACATTGAGTATTAGACTGAATGGAGGTACACACAAACTGCTGTATAATGACACATGTAGTATGCATGTTTGTTCTTTTCTGTCTCTGAACTGCAAGTTTATTTTGGAGCCAAACCATCCCTATCCCTCAAACTTTTTTCTTGGCTTGCGGCTCTGATAGCTCACACCTAGCTATAAGCTGAACTGCAACCCTACAGCCCTTTAACTAGACCCAAACCTTAGCCTACATACATACATAGCCTACAACTAATACTGTCAGCTACTCCAATTCATCACAACAAGAGTATCAAGAACACGTTAAAAGACAGAGGAAGTGGTGGACACAGCTTGCTTCAGACAAAAACTGAAATCAAGCAAAACCCATTAGCCTGAAAGCTGACACAACATTACACATACATTCACTGTTACAACACAGATCTAATTACACAGGAGTGAGAAGAGATCACAGCCATCAGCACATATCTACTGTCCTGTGCATGCACGTATGTCAGGTGTAAGGTCTTTTCTCTTCATTAGTGTAAACTTAAATGCTGAAGTGTTGTACCCCAAAGGTACAATTGCACTGTGCATTGGTCCTCCCTTAACAGATAGTGATGATCACAGCGCACCGCCGCATTAGAGGTAATAGCTTGGCCAACGTACACAAGTCATAAAGGAGATTGTTGACTATCCAAGACAGATGTGGTAGTAGCGGTCAGGTACACTAATAGAAAACATCAGTGGTATGCTGGTAATGAGAAAACACAAGGAACATCATCATTATCTGAGCACACAGATCAGTAGAGTAAATTACCTCTTGTTATAAGAATAAGGCTTCACTAACTACTGTATATGTTCAGCTATTAGGCTGCAGTATTGCTCCGTTTACACAGAGCACTTTAAACATAAAAGCCACCATCACCTAATGAAAAAGGGTTTTTGCTAAAAGAAAATCTTAAATCTAAGAAGAAAAAAAAAGTTTTAATATGCAAGAGTACTGTACGTGCCATGGTGATAAGCTACATGAACACATCAGACAGTAACTGGGAAGTGCACACATGCTCTAGCAACTATCAGATGGGTTTTAATGTCTTCTCTAAAGGCCTACAGCTCTAAGCACTGAATCATGGCGAAAGTGTAATGTATTTGATTAAAATACAAGATGACTGGTGCTTTTTCATTAAGGTGTACAGATGTGGAGAGTAAATGGAATGGATAGAGGGGACGCTTCAGCAGAACATGGGAGGGAAAGAGGGAAAAAAGGAAGAAAGAAAGACAGAGAGATAAGAGAAAAAAGGGGGAAAGACTAGCCGTGATGAATTAAACAGGAGCAGGGCTGTGTGGGTTGGAGCACAGCAAAGTTATGGATACACATTTCAGTGCAGCAGTTCCAGTAATGCTACATGATGACAGAGATTCAACACAAATCAGAGGCTTTAGGAAAGAGACTGTTCTATCCTCACCAGAAAAACAGCAGCATCCTTAGTTTGTTCAAATCGAACTGTTCTCCAGACCAGACGGCTGGTATTGGACGGTTCTCGAAACCCCTGGATCATGTTCACTGACATTGCTTTATAATGTTCAGTGCTAATATTTTTGAATTTCTCTCTTTCTGTAAAATCCGTTTATGGCAAATACAGTCCTGTCAGAGCCAGGGTATACTTGAAACAAACCTGTGACAACTTCTTAAAGGTGAAAGTACTTACTTTTTCTGGAAGGCCAAACAAAAAGGTAGGGCATAACAAACTTCCATTAAATATGGGGCATCATGACACATGCAAATGGGAATAACAGCAAATGCTTTTGGACAGTCTCTCATCGAAGGCATTAGTGTTGTTTCACTCATTAACAGTCAAAGTATTTATCCACGAAAAAAAAGATGTTGAGAAAGAAGTTCAAGTCTTGCACACTTGATTAACTGTTAAGCCTGAAGTGGACATACTTATAGGACTCTCAATTTCAGAAAAATCTCACGTACAGTCTCTTGGATGCCAACATCCAAAAGGTGTTGGGCAGGATATTCATGTGGAGATGATCCATCAAACACTTTGTTTGAAGCATATTGAAAATTATAAGGTTCAGGAAAGATCATGGTTATGGCAAATAAACCACAGGAATGGGAACTCAATAGCAGGACTTGAGACAGATCAGGTGCACAGAAATGAAGGTCTTTAGTCGGTTTGGTACACAAGCAGACAATAAATCAGGCAACCAAAATCCAAAAACAGGGCAGACAGACAGACAGACAGACAGACAGACAGACAGACAGACAGACAGACAGACAGACAGACAGACAGAGTACTTTATTAATCCCTTTGGGAGGTTCCCTCCGGGAAATTGGCATCTCCATCGCGTTCTCATATATTGCACTGTTTAAATATAGAATACAAAGTATAAAATAGAGTAGAAAATAAAAATATATAAATCTGAAAATCTGAAAATGGACGCAATAAATTAGGCAGTAGAGGTAGCAGGAATTTGAATCAAAATAGGCACTTATTAATAGGCACAGATTAAAGAGAAAGGTAAAAAAGAATTTAAAAAAAACAGGAACACTAACTCTAGGAAGACTGGAATGCTGAGACAAAGGACTAAGTTGGACTAGGACAGAGACTAAATACAGCAGGAGAAGGGAGACAATGAGACACAGCTGAAAGCAATTGCGGTGGGGCAAACAATCACAAAGGTGGGAAGCACACTGGAAGTGGGGATCGGATCTTTCCCTAACCTTGATGAAATAGGTTTAGTTTCCTTAACCAACTATTAACCATAGAGCTGGAAATGCTCATATAACATATTTTTTTTGTTTTAGGTATAAGATTTGTTGGTCTTGACTTTACACGATCAATTAAAGGGGCATTTACAGTATGTCTCTATCTCTGTATCTGTTTCATATATTTTGTGTGCAATGGGGTTGCTAAGCTAGAAGATGCCCAGAGAACAGCAAGCAATGCAATACTGACATCATGGGACAATACTGGAACATTATGGGAAACATTGGTTCATACTTGTTTGCTGGAGTATCAACCAGGGTAGAGGTCCAAGTAGGCCTCTCTCTCTCATCTGAAAGTCTCTCAACAGTCGTAGTAAGCTGTTAAACTCAATGGGTGGAGTGAGCAACAATTAATTAGGCCCTGTAAAAAAAAATGTGGAAACCAATCAGGCGCCAGAACCTCAGGAACTTCATTCATAAAATATACTTGGATTCTGTTTTCAACTTGATGGAAAGACTGAATGCACATTGATGCATGTTATCTATGACTGCCACATTTGCATCATCACCGTAAATCATTTACAGATTCTAAAAGAAAGCCACACATTTAGAGCAAGCTTCAGTTCCACATCAAGAAATGTCTGTATACCAACATTAGTCTGAGTAGAACCGCTGAGAATTCCTTGACAGTCTCTCTGTATTCACTTTGCTATAATCACATTTTGACTGTAGGATTCCTAGTATAATGGGCAATGGCAAAATTAAACACACAAACACTTCAAACTGCTATGAAAATGCACTATATTCAGATAATACATTTCTCCTTTCAGTAATTCTGCAAACTGTCGGTTGTTGAGAAAAGAAGGCTTATGAATACTGCTCTTTAATTGACAGCCTAACAGCCTCTTTGAAAATAGGGAACTATCCTTCCCCCTTTCATCAAATTAGAAGGAAGTGGTCAGAGGAACATGTGCAGTTTCAGAAAGTGATTATGTTACATTTTTAATTCTGAGTACCTCTCTGAGCCTTTAAAGCTGTGAGCCCATTCTTTTTTATTCTCAGGCTGGAAGCATATGTTTGTCTTTGTGTCCACGATTATCTGGAGATGTCTGATGTGCCAGAATAGTGAATTTCAAAAGAGCCGCTGGATCGTCTCCCAGATCTGGCCATCAAGATGATGGCATTTTAAGATAACTTCTCATGTCACCAAAACAAGCAAGATAAAAAGCACTGGGACTGGAGCTAAAGGAGGCTTTTGATTCAGCATAGCACTCTAAGTATCTGCCTCAAAGACTAGTTTCAGTCATTGTCATCAGGGGATCATCACTTAAAGTCCACTCTGAAATACTGGGAATCAAGTTTAGAAAGGCTTTTTCTCCAGCTCTTATTTTCCATCTCCTCTTTCTTTGCTCTTAGTGTGTTTCAGCTTTTTCTAAATCCTGCACTTATACGTTTTTTTTAGGGCAGTTACTTTGAACCCTGGAGCAGCTTCTCCCTTTGTTGGGTTTGTTTGGACTCGTGAGAACGCAGCAATCACAGTCAGGCGCAGACCAAATCAATTGGATCGAGCTCTTGTTGACGAGGAGGTTCTTGGTATGTTTCCAAACCAAGCCGGCAGCTTCGTTTAGACTAAGAACGTGATCTGAATGTGATACCACTGTCTCCCGCAATTTGTGAAATTTGAATAAAATACAAATGATATGCTCAGTGTATGAAATATGCAAAGCCCTTATGCTCACGAAGAAGACACAAGTAAAACTAGCAATAGGCCTGAGGGTGTGACGGTCAGAGGGTGGATGAGTTTGCACAAGTCTGACAGCTCAGGTTCAGCTTCAATTGAATTGATTACCAAGAAGTTTTTCATGTCAAGCTTTCATTTGCAGAAAAACTTTCCATGAACTGTCTCAAGCATCTCGTAAAGACTCCAAACATTATTTATAGCCTAACAAAGTTAACAGCAACATGGAAAGAATAAATCACCATTTTGGGAAATACACTAATTTGATCAAGCCCATCTCATGTTTGTGCATTATTATGTAGGAATAAGGAGGAATTTAGCCTTGCTTAGCCTAAATACTGAAGTGAAACATTGGGGAAGAGCTAACTTGGCTCTTTCCAAAGCTCAAACGTATAATTAATAACTAACCTTTTCACATGAAAGGGAAAATTCAGAAGTCACATATAATTAAGAAATAACACGTGTAATCGATAATTCTCTGCATGCATATTTCATTAATATTAATTGGCATATAATTATAAATGGTTCCCATGGTTTCAAGAGGACGTGTTTTGTTGACTTTAGTGGAATATTATTTGATTACCATTTAATTTAGTAAAGAGAACAACATCTGAGGTGGTGCACCGGCTCTTAACTTATCATTATCATCCTTCATCATGTCAGAACTTTTCTTTTTTAATAGTTTAGTTTATAACCATATACCTGCAAAACTCATGGCATTCCCATCCGCCTCAGTTGCACATTGTGTGTCAGGTTAATAAGCAAATGTCAGCTTGCTAACATGCCACTCTAAGATGGTGAACTTGCTAGACAACACAGCATTGTGGTTTTGAGCATTTTAGCTCAAAGAACTGATAGCCTGTCTGCACTGACTGAATTCTAAATGCACCAAAGTGACAACATACCCACTGGTTTGAACCAAAGCAAACACACTGTATATTTGAATAATCAGCTCTCAGCAGATCAGCTCTGTCCTCCTGTCTCATCCTGGTAATGGCTCCTCTGAGCCACCTCTGCCCAACTCTCTCTGCTGGAGTCCTGGGGTCCCCACTTCTTACCAAACCTAATTGCTCAATGATGAGTGGCCACAAGCCCTCCAATAGTCCCAACTCTCCTCCTGAGCTTATCACTCTCTTTGTCATTCTTGCCACGGTGCGAGCTTTCATTCCGGGGCTGGCAGGCCAGATTAGCTGTCTGTGACCACCGCTTGAAATCAAATAACAGCTGATAAGGCAGAAAGGGGAAGATGAAAAAAAGCTGGGCATAATGTCATAGCTTTGCTACCAGAGAAGCTGATTACAATCAAAATACTGGACAAGGGCTCTATTTTGGGATTCAACAAGGGTACAAAAGCTTGTTCTTGAATCTGAAAGTTCTCTCTGCCCTGGCAAGGTCATAAATACGTATAAAGTGAACAAGTAACGAGAGGGTGAATAAAAATAATAGACTTTTCCTTCACTCCCGCTTTTCTGACATTGTAGTGCTTACCTCAGGGCAAAGACGGGCAAAGGCAGCCAATAGCTTTGATGGAAGACAGGTACGACGATAAATATTTGATGCTATTGACTGGTTGCTGTGCTCAAAATGGGAGTTATGGAACTAGTACACCCAAACATAATAAAAGGTGCTCTCTTGCCAGTAAACTGTCCGGAGTCTGCATCTGTGTGTACAGTGATCATTGGAAGAGGTGATATTAGGTCTAAAAGCTGATACTGATTCAATACTTTGATCTAGAAATACTTCAGAAACCTGCTGAGTCAGCTAATTAGAAAAGGCTTTTTCAATGTAGTTAGCTGTGAACATCAGGCAAAGAGTTTTCACAGATACTGCAGAGCATTTTTAAGAATGAGATGAAAATTTAATTCATATACTTTGAACTGCAAAAAATTACATAAAAATGTAAACAGCCTTTAAAATAAAGGTTGTACAAAGATAAAACAGAATTCAAGAGTGGATATTTAACCTTCATGTATAACAAATATGGAAACAAAAACAGGACTATCAGGCCCCAAACAGTTTCTGAAACCATCTGGCTGTTTCTCCTCTTTGATTCTCTTCCCACAGACTTTTAGATGCTGTTTCTCTCCTCTGAGCAAGCCTTGCTGGACATAACAGAAGAGGAGAGGATGAAGATGAAGCATTCCTATCCGTCTGTTCCCAACATCAACTTCATCAGTGCTTACTGGCTGAGTGACAGTGTGCAGGTGTAAAGTGGCATCCATCAAGCCCCTGATTAAGACAGAGGCCATGCCAGCGAGATGACATGGCAGCAGTGGCCCAGTAGGAAGCGACGCTCTGGAAACTGTCCCACAGTGCCATCTGTTTTCTCACAGAGGGTAGATGAAGGGTGCGTGGCAGTGAGGATCAAACACGTGCTCATATGCATACAAACAGGAGTATGTGCAGACGCACCATAAGCCCAGGGGTTCCCATCATAACTGTAATAAGAGCTTTCTATAGTTTAAGTAAGACATAACACTTCCATTACCCGAGACATTCTTCCTATTTGCTACTTGGATTATGAAAGTGTTAGAAAGACAAAGTTTGCTCTTTTACTTCAACATTGGATGGTTGGAGTAGTGGGAAGTGACTATACTCAAATCCTCTACTTGAACCTGCACTTACCAAGATTACCAATGACTAAATGTAATGTAGAACCATATCCATCAAAGCTCTCTAAAACCAAAGCAACAGCCACAAACAACACAAAAAACAGCAAAAACACAAATCGCTTTGTCAAACTATAGTCATAAATTTTCTGTTACCATAGCTGTTTTGCCATCAAAAGTTTGTTTTATCGGTAAATCCACACCGCAAACAGTTAGCGTTACTTCCTTAGCCACAATGCAAACAAACCGGATGTCTCTGGGAGGCTTTGTTTGCATACGGTGGGGGGGAAGGGATTGGCTGGGGCGCAAGGCAAGCTCCGCACTAGTTGCCTTCTGGGGCTTCTAATTGGCTAACGGTGCTGTCAATCTCACGTTGGTGACTATCCCTGTATCTATTGGCTCTAACGCTTCAAAGGAGATGTCAATCACTGGAATCAACCAATCCATGACGGAGATACAGCCTTGTGTATTTACATACAGCTGCATACTAGTCTTATGGGCTTTGCGCATGTGCAGAATACGCACAACGAGGCCGTTCTTTTGAATAATACGAAGCTTTATTGTGAGCAACTGTGTTCCTAGAATACCGGGAAAGAAGTAAATTCACGTAGCACAGTGAATTTCACGCATGGCACTAGGATAACCATGATGTCACAAGCTGTGCCAAGATGTGACCTGGCCTGCACTGTCTGCACTAAAACCTCTCTAGTTTTGTTCTGCTTCACGTCAACTCTGCAGAGACAATGCTCACATATTGTGCTATGATTTGATAGAAGTTTAGAGCTGCAGCTGGATCATTTTATTATCCTAAAAGTGCTTTTTTTCCCCCAGGCGAACCTGAACTTTTTTATTTGTGCTGTGTGCCATCTTCATTTACTCTTACCGAGTAACATATATACTGATGTTTACACATCTGAACAAAACTTACAAGTGTTCCCTTTATTATGACACAAGAATTATTCAAATAAACCTTGTGGTTGCAGAGATACACTCATTTTATTATGGGTATGAAATTTTCGAGCAGAGGCCTGAAAAATAGCTTAGGGCTCAAAGGGTTCAGCTTTGATACGAAGATACGAAGCAAATCTCAATTTAGTGATTCACAAAACACTGAACACACCAGGAACACTGTAACATGTGATGATTGTTAAAGCATTTTGAAGATGCTCTCAGCTAAAAGTCCTTACAATGCCACAAGTACATGTTATGGCCACAGGGAATGAGTTATGGCTCGGATACCCTGTATGAACCTGTGTGACATTCACACAGGGGTCTTGAACCCTCAAACACACCCAACTGCTCAGCGGTTAGAGGAGGAAAAGAGGTCAGGATTAAATTAAATTAGCGTCAGAGTACTCGTCCACTCACAGCTCACTGCTGGAGCTCTGGAAACTGCTCTGATTGTACTGGCATCCTCATTAGCATTCCGACAGAGTGCGGGACTGCAAAGCTACTGTCGGCCTACTTATCATTGTGGGGTGGTTAAAAAGCAGAGCCATATGTATGTGTCAGCCTGCATGAACTACTGGATCTTATCTCTCTGCGAAGATCTGGATTCATACCACAACTCCAGCTGCTCTGCTGCAGGAAAACACTGAGGCTATTTTTCAAGTGGAAAGCTCCATATTTGTATTTTCCTCTGTGTTTGGTGAGTGGTTTAGAACGAGCTCGCGAAGAGCAAAGCCTAAGAGCAACTATTGTCATGATTGAACTTGGGAGGGTTTAATTTAAAAATCATTTTAGCAACTTAACAAACACATTTGAAGATGAGGGACATTAAACCCAAACAGATTATGGCACTGACATAATGTACTCTCATGCTTACTGGGGTTTAACTTGATACACAAGGCCCCTCAGCTGGAGAGCTTTACACATGATCAAAAAATTACATAAAATGAAGAAACAGCATTGTCATTCTGCTCTGCTGCAATTTGGTGAGAAGACAGAGCGGAGAACTAAAGTGGAAAAGGAGTACCAATGAAAATAGCAAGGGTGGGGATGGAAAGTGAATCAAAGAGATGGAGAAAAAAAAACTTGTCCTCATAATGTGTCTTAAAATAGAGTTGGTCGCCCACACAGACACTTTGCTCCTGGGTACTTGGCACTGATTTATCTATTTTGTTTGTGGTAAGGAACAATCCACTGGGCATTGTATAAGGGGAAAGCCCCATGCCTGGCCCTCGGGCTCACTTTATGCGGCTAAGGCAGCAGTAACTAAATTTAAACCCTCAATTTTTCACATCATTATCATTCTGCATTTTTTTCTGGGAGTGTGAGTGGAGAATGGCTGCAGAGTTTTTTTTTCCTAGTGGCTAGAGAAATCTTATGATGTGAGTTGTGTAAAGCCCCTGGATGGCAGACACCCTGTGGGACTGCACTGCAATGGAGTAAAGACTGTGGACAATAAATTGCAGCCCGATTTGTATCAGATTAGCGCTCACATCTCGGGGCTACTACAGAAAAAGACAAGCAGGTTGGCAGGGTTAGGAACATCAACGCGAAGAAACAAGAGAAAGAGAAGCCGGATCGCCTCTGAATGAGTGTGTGCTAAGTGGGGGAGAGATGAAAGGTGAGGTTCAGGGATACTGCTCAACTCGCTGGATGCACAGCTCAAAATACAGTGCAATCAAAGACTGAGAACTGAATCAGTGAAACAAAGGGAAGAAGAAAGCTGGGAAGTCAGTAAAGCTTCTATCGTTTGAAAGCCCTTTCACTTTATCTGTTGTCAATTGAAGTTTGGCCACTGAAGTTGAAGGGCTTGTTGCAGAGTCCTCGGCTCATTAACACTAGAAACAAGTAGCAGCAACAGTAGCAAAGGGCCAGGCTTTTTTTCCCATTCGTTTTAAAAGCTGATTCTGTAGATGCTGTGCTGCAGTCCTGATTGAATACTGATTAATGTGGACATACTCTACGCACATTTTTCTTTTGCCAGAATTAGACTACAACACATTAATCTGTCCCATGTCAAGACTAAGCCAAGACCAACGGGTCCCAAGTCAAGATTAAGTCAAGACCCAATGAGTCCCAAGTCAAGCCTGAGTCAAGACCCAACGAGTCCCAAGTCAAGCCTGAGTCAAGACCAACGGGTTTCAAGTCAAGACTAAGTCAAGACCAACGAGTCCTAAGTCAAGACTAAGACAAGACCAACAAGTTACAAGTCAAGACTAAGTCAAGACCAACAAGTCCCAAGTCAAGCCTAAGTCAAGATCAATGAGTCCAAATGATATCTGACAGATTCATTTTAAGTATGTCTGTTATAAGGAAAATGTAGAGTAGATCACTACACTCGTTTTATGTATCATAATTGTGCATACATAAATTTCAGTATTTGAGATTCAGCATATCATGTCATGCCAAGTAAAAAGACTTGTGAAGTCACAAGCCATTGGTGTTAAACTCAAGATTGAGCTGCAAGTCTTTTTTTGATTTGGCCAAATTGAATTTACGGTCTTACAATTTGTGACTTGAGGCTGAATCAAGTGCATGTGATCATGTGATCTTTTGACTCTTCCATCAGAACAAAATCCTTGTCTTAACTAAAATTTTGGGTTGTTTTCCATTTTACAATCTTCCCTCAATGCTATGTCCCACCAAGAAACTGTCAACACAACTTACATACTGGGAAAGAAGGTAAAGATGCCATTTCACTGTGTATTTAAACTGGGAGAAGTCTCTGATCCTTAATTTTATCAGCTTCTATTAGTCAGGAAATGTAACAACAATAGGTCTTGCCTCTGGAACTGCTGACTGCAGTGCTCTTAATACACAAATTTAAAGATTCTTTATTTTCCAGACTTCAATGTGTCTTAATAATTTTTGTCACTTTTCATTATCACACGTTTCAGTGTATGTGTGATCTGCTGCCCACACATACAGTAGACACAGAATCATACTGTGGGGAGGTTTTATTAATGGTGAAAGAATCACACATACTACACTGCATTAGCACTACCTCAGTCTACCTCCTTGCCAGTCCCTGATTAGTGATTCCTTTTCAACACCAATCCTCTCGCGAACTGGCGTCTCCAGCTACCTGGGATTTTGTGCTGCAGCCAAGAACAATGTGAGTAATACGCCGCCAGAATCTGGGCTACATGAAAAAACTGAAAGGAAGATCGGAATAATCACCCAAATTAATTCCTGGATTTCTACACAGACAGCAGACTTATATTTCTAGTTAATACATGACAACCCCCGCAGTGGCATCAGGATATAATAACCACCTGGATTTATAGAGCTGTGTAGGTGTACCTTAAAAAAACTGCAAAGACCGGCGTTGCAGTAATCTGGTGCAGCACTATTTGAAATGGGTCGGACTTTTATGACTGCAGCACTAATATAAACCAAAAAACAAAACCTCTGACTGCTGTAGTAGCACATGCAGAAACAAAGTCTCCCCCCAAAAAACACCATTTTAGTAAAAGGCTTGAAAAATGCAGCTCTACAGATAGGTTTGGTTCTTGCATTAAAAAGATCAGAGACACGCTGCTGTCAGGAAGCATTTTAGATGTATGTAATCTTGTCACAGATTAAAAAGATGTGAGATAGCACGCTGTCAAACAAACGCACTGCTCATTTGTGCTCTAGTTCTTTCCCCCTTATTTCCGTGCACCATGCAACAGACACAAAGAAAATTTAATGATTAACCCATGAGGGTATTGTTGCAGCAGCCAATGTTGCTTCATGTCCGCTGGATAATGTTTTCCAACATGTTAGCTATAATAACGTTATAAGGTGATTGATTGTCAGTGTTGTGTGTACAGCTTGTCCTGCTGCAAGTGGCCAACTAAAATAATTCATGCCACTTTAAATTGCATGAATTAGCAATTAAGATAACTGTACATTAAATACTGTATATACACTTATATCTGTATTGATGTGGAAACATGAGGTATCATAATACTACATTGTTTAACACATTGCTGTACTACTACTATTACAACTACGATAGAAGTGCACTGTGCATTGAATGAAAAAAACAAGTCAGACATTATTAATGTATTTTCCAGATTGAAATCTATTTGCTCTCGTTCTTAATACTGTGTGACTCTTGTTAGGTGACTGAGACTTCAGCATGCAAGCCATACTGCACTTCCAGCACCCTGAGGCCACTGACCACTGATCCATGGGACGCAGTGAGATGGTCAGGGTCAATATCTCTTAACGGTTGCGCTAATGTGGGATCGATACCCAGTGGCAGTCATAGCTTCCTTGAGAGCCAGCACTGATCGATTGCGGCAATCGAGCCGAGTTGACTCGCAGTGCTAATGTCAGTCAATGGGAATAGCTGGGTGACAGCTGTATGGAGGTAATCACTCCTACATATCTGTTATGTGGAAGTGATGGCTGTCATTAGGCCTGTCTGATCAGCAGCTGATGGATGTGGCCAATATCGAACACCACTGTAGCAGCAGCTGTAGCGTTGCCCCGCCCTGCATTTAAATGATCCCAGTACATCAAGGAAAGAACTGCATTGTCCAAATAGATAAGATAACTCGGACATATCTGACAGCACATACTTCATCCTACTGCATCTGTTGCTGTGTGCCTAACTTAGTTAGATAGTAGTGACATCATTATGCAGGACGTCGCTGTCAACTCGCAGACTGTGAAGAACTTATTTGCTTCAACTTCATGCTTCAATATTAATTCAAAGTGGAAAGAAATGCGCTTTATAGAGTATTGAGCTATATCCCTGCCTGTTCACTCATATCCATTAAGGTAAAACTCCCTCCACTGCTCCAGTGTATTGGCATTCTGATGGGAAGCATCCTTTTTAGCAACCTTCTACCTTTTTCTTTTTTTGCCTTTATTCCTAAACAACTCATTGGAAAGTGAAACATCAATGTCTCGTCTTGGGGGAAAACACAGAGCTTTGAACCTTTAAAACCTTCCTGTGAAAAACACTGAGATCTATCCCCTCCAAGAAACTTCATGCGTGCACACACACACGCATACATTTCTAAGCCACATGCATATACAAATGCACTCACGCATACACTGCCATACCCTTGGGATCCTTCAGCTTACTAGGATGCTAAACCTGCCCAGAGATGCTCACCAGAGCAGGATAAAGCTAAATCATTACCACACACTCAGCCTGAACACACGCCAAGAAAGAAAGGAAGAAAGAAAGAAAGAAAGAAATGTTTTATCCTAAAATGCTAGTTCGGCATTTGTGGTCAGCATAGCTTAGCAATAGGCTGGAAATGGACAGCTAGCCTGACTATGTCCAAAAAATACCTCTATGAACTTTAAACTTTTGCCACCACATGAAATGAACTGCATGGGTCAGCCTCTGGACTCTTGTTCTTTCTGTTTCCTTCAGTCTCTCTCCTCTTGCCTCTGGTCTCTGTATGTTTATGACAAAGCTGCATAAAGATATATTATACATGCAAAGCTTTTACTCAAGTACACTTTCAACTTGATTGTCTCTTCATTCATACACTGAAAATTAAGCTTATTTTTGTGCTTCTTAAAGCTCAGTAACATTTTAAACCTGTAGATAAACAGGAAATGACACCAAAAAACTTTTATAACATTTATACACACTTTTCTTAACTGAATTCCTGGAATACATGTCAAACCAACACTGGCACACTGGATTAAAAATGTACTGCAGGACAGGTCACAACATGTAATGGTTAATGCTTCAACAATGAAACCATGGGGGCTCCACAGGGCTAAATCTTATTTCCCACTCGGTTTCCCATATACACCAACAATCTTAACGGCACCACTGACAAACTGACACTCTTGTGAGATGACAGGGCCCTGGTACTTGTCAGCATATTGGCAATATACGGAGTCCTTTCTCTTCACAGTTACTCTGCGTACAAGAACAACCAGCAGCATGTCTTTTTTGCTGAGGAAAGTCAAGAGATTGAATGTTACGAAAAACATTTTAACAGCCATCTTCAAGTCACTTTCAACATGACATCCGGGTACAATGTCTCCCTGTTAAACACAAACTGAAACAGGCGCCACCCAGTTTTCACTATCAGATCCTTCTAAGCAACCCTCATCACACAGCCTTTACACCTTCCCCATAACTCTGTGCAACTCCTCCTATCAGGCTGCCTTTAGAAAATCCTTCTGGCCAGGACAAATATTCCAAAAATAATTTATACCACCAACCATTAACATTATAAAAAAAAGCATGGAGGAAATATTACTCTAAAACTTGCACACATTTAAACTTCAAAGCAATACTGTCAACTCTATCAAATTCTGTGGTTTATTGATCGTTTCTGACCTGTTCGCGTTAGATCTGGCAAATTGATGTTCTTTTGCATTATCTTGCACATCACATACCTCTACATTATTACTCATAGCATAGTGTTTTTTGGGGGTACTTGTATGTTGCACTGTATGTTGGTTTTTCGCACTCTATGTTATGTATGTTACGCCATGTTGTAACCTCATTGTTTAATGTGTTATGTGTTGTGTTGTGCTGTGTTGTTTCGTTTCAACTGTTTGCTCCAACAAAAGAATTCCCCAGCTTGGGACAAATAAAGTACATCTATCTATTTTTTAGTTCTGTCTTAAAGCTATTGTCAAGTGCCCATATGAACATTGAAACAGGCTCAGAAAAAAGATAAAAAATATATGGTCAGTGATGTGAAGTGTTCCTCGAAAGCATATCAACCAACTGCCAATCACTGTAAGCCATACCGTTAATAATAAAATAAGGATAAGAAAGAGGGAAAGAAAAAAATGGAAATGAAAGAGGGAGAAGCAAGTCACACATTGAAGCCTAGGGGAAATATGGTTCTGCTCCTGCAGATTTTGATCATTACCTTTTTTTTCTTTCCCTCTCTTGCTTACACACACACACACACACACACACACACACACACACTCTAAAGTAGACTCTTGTGCACTAGTGGCAGCAAGGGAGTTCAAAATTATGACTCGTGACCACCCATGCATACACACATGCACAAACACACATATAAAAACATGCACATGTGATGTACCAATAGCAGCAGAGCCTTTTACCACCTTTCCATGAATGCCACCACATCTTGAAATATGTAGGAATTTGTACCCAGAGGAATCAGACAACGTTCTAGTTTAAAAGGTCGTCTTGATGCTCACCAATGTACAGAATAGATGTATTTTCCTTCCTTCTTTACTGCAGCGACTGTGTGTTCGTGTGTGCGCTGGAATTTAAATAGAGCATGTATATGGATGCATATTTTCACACCCGTTCCCAGCCACATTATCACCTCCGTCTCTGCGGCTTTGTAGCGCCGCACAGCAGCTTGCATTATAGAAGCTCTACTTTTATGTGTGTACGCGTGAGAGAGAGAGACTGTTTATTACCGAGGCACTTATCCCTGCATCGGATGGCCTCTGTGCCAACCACCAGCCAGCTGTCACTGTCAGCTCTTCACCCTCACACATACACACACACTGTAGAAACATACGCTGACCCTCTCACTCACCAGATGTGTGCTACACTGCTCTCCGGGGCAGCCCAGATGATATGCATGGATTGAGCTGTGGTGCTCTAGGACTGCAAGCCAAACGTGGTTTGACTTTAAGGACAGCGTTCTATTTTTTATTAAAAAGAGTAAGAGTGAGGCTCATACAGTACATGCCCTGTAAATCTCATGTCAGGGTTCAGGCATCAGAGGTCCCAACAGGATCCGGGTAGATATCAGGCTTTAACATGGGAGACAGCTGATTGCTTTCTGTTCCCTGACCGTAACCTAACCCATTACACACATGATCATTACTGACATGACAACGAAGGTCCACAAACTTTAATGAAGTAATTATTTTGACACAAACCACGATCACACCAACCTAGCCAAACCTTAACCATAGCATTGTCACATCATAAAACAGATTTATTAGGCACAGACAAACAATGACTTCCTGCTGTTGGTGGTGTCAGGGCAGAAATGCTTGTTGTATCGTATTTTGTCATATCCTATTGTGGCTGGAAGAAGAAAATATTTTGTTCAGTTTATATTTGGGGTAGGGCTGCACGATTATGGCCAAAATGATAATCACGATTATTTTTTATCAATATTGTAATCACGATTATTACAGTTTTTTCCAATTGCTAACACACTAAAATGGCGTGCATAGCACAATTATTTAAACTGACACACACAGCAAAACTTCTCCTCAAGTCTCCAAAACTCTTTTTGTGCACATTTTGTGCTTTATACACATTTTGCAATTCAAAATGGCACTTTTTAAAATGCACTGAACCATCTCTGCATAAGACACAACAATCTGACATCAAGGCACATGTTTACCATTTCAAAACACTGCCATTCAAAATGACACCACATGTGCTAATTTGCCAACATATGTGCCACTGGCCAAACACCTCAATGGATAAATGTTAACACTTCAATCAGGAAGTAAGCTCTATAAGAAGACCACAGGTGAGCACCTGTTTTTACAAGAACAATGGAGGACCTTGCAGAGAGAGGAAGAGGGAGGGTGAGAATGAGAGGTGGAGGAAGAGTGAGAGGTCGGGGCAGAGCAGGTAGAGGAGTTCATGTTCAAAGAAGACAACTCTCAAATGAAATCAGAGCAACCTTAGTTGATCATGTCATCAACCATGGGCTGACAATGCGAGAGGCTGGACAGAGAGTGCAGCCCAAATTGAGCCGTTTTACTGTCGCCTCTGTCATCTGGACATTTAGACGGGAGTACAGGAATGTAGCCAAAATTATGTCATAGTGTATCAGTTGGATGACACCTGTTTAGTTCATGAATGGCTGAAGTCATACACTGTATAGTTTACTGTGTACAATTTATTCTACTCTGAGGGAAATATCTTTAGGCTGCATTGTCCAAGCCCTATAAATATATATACATATATATTTTTTTCTAAAGGACTGACAGACGCAACCATGATGGAGGAAGGAGCCCAATGTTCACCGGGGTACAGGAAGCTGCCATTGCAAACTTGGTTTAGCAAAACAATGAAATTAGACAACAAGATACAAGAAATTCAAAGCCACATCATCAAAGACAACAACATATTCAACAACATTCAACAAGTCAGTCTGTCCACATTGGCTCGCATTCTCAAGCGAAACCAAGTCAGAATGAAACAACTTTTTAAGGTGCCTTTTGAGAGAAACTCTCATAGAAACAAAGAGCTCAGACGAACATGTGGATGTAAGCACAATATTGACTGCAGTACACTACACTCAACATTGTTTCCCAGTGTACTGGATAACACCATATTGACAGATTTTTGTTTGCTTTCAGGGAGTACTGGAAATGGATGCTCATGCAATCCCACATGAATTCATCGAGGCTGGGCTCAACCTAGCAAAGACTCGTAGAAGGGGAAGAAATGTCATTGGCCACAGAGCTGTTATAGTTGTTCCTGGCCAACGTGGTGGGAACATCACACTGTGCGCTGCCATCTCCAGTACGCTGGGGAGGCTGTTCCTCCCCAGGTGCAGGACCAACAGACTGAAGAACTCTTTTGTCCCCCGTGCCATCAAACTGTTCAATTCCTCACTGGGGGGGAGGAGGACAGAAGAAAAATGACGATAGACTGTGCAATAAACTGAGGTAGGTAGAGATGGCGCTGTAGGTGACGGCAGCTACTCCAGTCGCTCCTCAGCACTGTTTTTGTTTTTACCTGTTTTTATATTATTTTAACATTTTATTCTACCTCAACTTCAGTGAGAAGTTTTATGAACATGTATCCTATGGATATTATGGATACAAACACAAGAGCCAGCCCTCTAGTTTATTCTAGAGAGAAGTTGCTGGCTCTACGGACCACCACGCACGGACAGAGACATGACATCCCGCGGAGCTGAAGAGGAGGTACCGGGGCTGCAAAGCCGGGGCTAAGCTAAAGGCTAGGCTAGTGGAGAACCGGAGGCGATTCAAACCATCACTATCCTCCGTGATTATGGGCAACGTCAATTCACTGCCGTACAAGGTGGACGAGCTGGCTTGTCTGGAGAACCAGCGGATTTACCGGGAGTGCAGCTTGTTCATCCTGACGGAGACATGGCTAACCGACAGCATACCGGATGCTAACGTGGACCTGCAGGGATTTACAGCAGTGAGAGCCGACAGGGACACGAAGGCATGCGGGAAAAGCAAAGGTGGGGGACTCATCATATACATTAACAACCGTTGGTGTAACCCCGGCCATGTCACAGTGAAGGAGGTTTTATGTTGCCCTAATTTGGAACTGTTAGCCGTTAGCCTACGGCCATATTACTTGCCAAGGGAGTTCAGTCACGTGATCTCCCTCTGTGTTTACATCCCTCCGAAGGCAGACGCAGCCGCTGCATGTGAGAGGATTCACAGCGTCACAGCACGGCTGCAAACACAACACCCTGAGGCCTTCATGATCATTTCTGGAGACACCCCCCTGGTCCAAAGGCAGGCTGCTTCCACCCGCTCCATCAGGAGATGGACTCCTGAAGCAGAGGAGGCCCTCAGGGAGTGTTACAACACCACAGACTGGGACGTACTGCTGGGTGGACATAAAGAGGACATTGATGGGATTACTCACTGTCTCACAGACGACCTCAACTTCTATGCACACGACAGCCCCCACCAGGACTGTCGTGTGTTAACCAAATAACAAGCCATGGATTACACAGGCAGTCAAGGATGTCCTCAACAGGAAGAAGAAGGCCTTCAGGACAAAGGACAAGGAGGAGATGAAAGCAGCACAGCAGGAGGTGAAACGCTGCCTGCGGGAGGCCAAGGACACCTACAGAAAGAAGGTGGAGCAGAAGCTGAGGGAGAACAGCATGAGGGAGGTCTGGGATGGTGTTAAAACCATTACTGGCCACAAAGCTCCCCCCTCCCCACAGGTCTCTTCCCCCCCTCCCTCTTGAGGGAGGGGGGGAAGAGGCTCTTCCTCAACCTCCTCAGGCCTCAGGTGCAGCATGCTGAGGACCATCTGCAGTTTGCCTACCGGGCAGAGGTCGGTGTGGAGGATGCCATCCTCTTCCTGTTACACCGAGCCCACTCGCATCTGGACAAGGGGAGCGGCACTGTCAGGATTCTGTTCCGGGACTTTTCCAGTGCCTTTAACACCATCATGCCCCTTGCACTATAGGAAAAGCTCCACGAATGCGAGTGGACCCCTGCCTGGTTGCTTGGCTCTCCAGCTACCTCACCGACAGACCACAGTACGTCAGGCTGAAGGACATCAGGTCTGACACTGTGGTCAGCAGCATCGGCGCTCCGCAGGGGACTGTGCTGTCCCCTATCCTCTTCACCCTGTACACCGCGGACTTCTGTTACATCATGGGCTGTATCAGGGATGATGATGAGGAGGAGTACCGGAGCCTGGTGAGGGACTCTGTTGTCTGGTGCCACAACAATAACCTGCAGCTCAACACCTCCAAGACAAAGGAGCTGGTCATCGACTTCGGGAGGGACAGACCCAGTCCCAGACCCAGACCAGTCCTGCTGGGAGCGGAGGAGGTGGAGGTGGTGCAGGACTATAAATATCTTGGGTTGTGGCTGGACAACAGGCTGGACTGGTCAAGCAACACGAGAAAGCTGTATAAGAAGGCTCAGAGCAGGATGTACTTCCTGAGGAGGCTGAGAGCGTTCAACATCTGCAGGAAGCTCCTGTGGATGTTTTACCAGTCTGTAGTCGCCAGCGTTCTTTCTTATGCTGTGGTGTGCTGGGGAGGGAGCACAACTAAAGCAGACCTCTCCAGGCTGGAGAAGCTGATCAGGTGGGCCAGCTCAGTGGTTGGGACGAGGCTGGACCCTCTGGCAACAGTGGCTGAGAAGAGGACTGTTAACAAACTGCTGGTCATCCTGGACAATGCCAGCCACCCTCTGCACACTGTCACCAGCAGCCAGAGGAGCCTGTTCAGTGAGAGGCTGCTCCTCCCCAGGTGCAGGACCAACAGACTGAAGAACTCTTTTGTCCCCTGTGCCATCAAACTGTTCAACTCCTCACTAGGGGGGAGGAGGAGGACGACGAACAGAAGAAAGGAGGGACTTCAGACTGTGCAAAAAACTGGACTTAACTCCATGTGCAATATCACTGTACTGTTTCAATGTTTAGCAATACCACACTGTGCAATATATATATATATATATATATATATATATATATATATATATATATATATAGAAGGTAAATGTAAATGTCACTGCTGTTATCACTATTACTATTACTGTTATTATTATTATTATTATTATTATTATTATTATTACTACTACTACTGCTATAATTTCTGACACTGCTGTTGTTGATGTCATATAGCACAGTGTAGTATACTAGTATAGTATTATTATTATACAACACATTATATTATTATTATCATTATATTATGATAACTAACTAGTAGTATATTACTGCTATCACTATTATATGTAGTGGAGTGTAGTCTACACCACATTACACTACCATACTATATTATTATATTATTATATTCTACTTGTACATGTATGTTATACTCTTGGATGTTATACACTGTATATGCTATATCATACTACTATTACATGCTATATTATATTATATTATTTAATTATATTATACTACCATATGCACACTATCATTATCATTACCATCAGCATACCATACCCACTGCTGCTACACTCAGGTACACACATACACGTATGCATATTTTCTGTTAATCTCCTACAAGTGCCTATTTTGATTCAAATTCCTGCTACCTCTACTGCCTAATTTATTGTGTCCATTTTCAGATTTATATATTGTTATTTTCTATTCTATTTTATACTTTGTATTCTATATTTAAATAGTGCAATATATGAGAATGCGATGGAGATGCCAATTTCCCGGAGGGAACCTCCCAAAGGGATTAATAAAGTACTCTGTCTGTCTGTCTGTCTGTCTGAACTTAACACATGTGCAATATAACCCATATAATAACATAACTGGACTGTCACTGTGTGTGCATCACTTCGTCTTGCAGACGTGGTTGCCCCCACTTATAGATATATATTACTTTTTGTTATTAATATTATTATTAATGCTATTTTGTTCACAATGATGTTACATAGCACAGAACAGTATAAAAAGTTATTACTATACCACATATCACTATTAGTAGTAGTAGTAGTATATTACTACTATTATTATTATTTGTAGTAGAGTGTAGGACATATAACATTACATTACTATATTCTTATATTATACATGTACATGTATGTTATACACTGTATATGCTATATTATATTATACTACAACTATATGCTATATTGTATTATTTTATATTATAGTATTATATTATATTACCTTAATGCACTATACCGTTACCATTAGCGGTAGCATTCCCATATCCACTGCTGCTATTACTCTGTACACACTCAGGGATACAAACTCAATTTTCTTTTATCGCTACTGCCTAATTTATTGTATTATTGTTATTATTATGTCTATTCTTAGAGTTTATATTTTCTATTATATTATATTCTACTTTATGCTTTGTATTCAAAACAGTGCAATATAGGAGGAATGATGGAGATGTCAATTTCCCAGAGGGAACCTCCCAAAGGGATTAATAAAGTACTCTGTCTGTCTGTCTGTCTGTCATGGTGTCCTCCACCGTCATGCCAACGTTGAACCATACAACACAGCCCATATTCTCACATTTCTGGACAGACTCTACAACACTCTCATACCACCAGAGTGTATGAATGATGCAGAACATCAAAGAACCCAGTACGTTGTAGTATGGGACAACGTGAGGTTTCATCATGCAGTCCCAGTCCAAAACTGGTTTGCTGACCACCCACCATTTCTCATGCAATTCCTCCCACCATACTCATCCTTTCTGAACCCCATAGAAGAGTTCTTTTCGGCATGGCGGTGGAAGGTATACGACCGACAGCCCTTTGTGCGCATGCCTATTTTGCAGGCAATGGAAGAGGCATGTGATGACATTGATTTGAGTGTGCTTCAGGGATGGATAAGGCATTCAAGGCGCTTCTTCCCTCGATGTCTGGCAAGGGAAGATATTGCCTGTGATGTGAATGAGGCATTGTGGCCAGACCCAGCTGTGCGGCAAGATGCTGCCTAATTATTTTTCTTGCTTTTTTTTTTTAATAAATTTTTCCTGCACATTTTTTCTGCAATTTTCTTTTTCAGTTTACTGTTTTTTCTGTGAGCATATATTCCAATGTAACTTTGCTACTACTGTGCACATGTTGCATTGACTTGTTTGGTGAAAAATAATAATAAAAAAAATGTTTCAACAGCATGTGTGTGTATCTGCAAATATTTCTATGCAAGTGAACAATCTGAAGAATTTTCTACAATTTGAACTATTTTAGTATTATGGCAAAAGATGCGAGTGCTTTTCATTATGCCCAACAGTGTGTAGTTGGTTAGACAAAAATCTGGTAATATGAATGAAGTGTGTGTCATTGGTTGCAGAGTCTGATTTTTATAATGTTCCATGTAGTTTTGGTTGCAGTGCTTCATTTTGCAGGATCCATGAGGCATTTTGCAGTTTGGTTGTGTGGTTCTGTGAATTGTTTTGATAAAACCAGCCTAGTTTGCAAAATTGTTTTAGCAATTGGAAAAAACTGTAATCACGATTATTCATTATGTTAGGTAAAACATACCTTTCCATTGCACTCTCTTTTTTAAACAAACAAGTCTTCAAATTGAAACTTTAAAAAAAAAATCATAAATCATAAACAATAACTAAAATTTACCAAAGACAAAGCAAAATGCAATTACTACATAGCAGTTAAATGCAATAAGTTGATGGTAATGTCTATGTTTATCTTCATAGATGGTCTTAAGGCTGATTGTGCACATCCGCGATCTCGACACCGGATTTCAGCACACAAAAGTTTGTGTAAAACTTCCTTGTGTCCCGGGAGTCAGTTCAATATATCTGCGATCAGACCAGGGATGTCCTAGCAAAAACGATCACAAATTACCGCTTGTGTGTCCCAGTCTGAAAGCCAGTTGCAATTGCGATTTTGAAACTGGCTACCGGCACTCACGATAACCCCGCCCCCCGCTCCTGGCGTAGTCGGTGCTTAGCTCTGGACCTGGACCAGCGAAGAGTTGGTGCCTGCTAAGCACCGGTTTTTAGCACCTGGAGCCGGTGCTTACGTGGTGGAAACACAAAGAACTGGTGCTAAGTCAAGCACTGGCTCGGAACTAGCACTAGCGCCAGCACGATGGAAAAGGGGCAACAAGTAGATGTTGCTCCTTTACGAGGCACTAGCGGCTCCTCACCTCCAGATGCCTCCGCACTGTCACTGCCTACTGCTCCCGACATTGCACTCTCTCACAGTTTAATCATTTGAAGCTGCCGCTGCTGCAGGGTTCGCTCGCTTGCTGTTCAGGCAGCGTAATGATGAGGCCCTAACCTATGGGTCGCCCCCTGGTGGTTGGCTGACTATTGGGTTGAGAAAGTGCTTGATTTGACATGCAACAGAGCTTGCTTTTTAAATGTTAAAATCGCTGACGATCATCTTAATTTAATTGTGGCAGCCAAAATCGTGATTGTAATTAAAATTCGATTAATTGTGCAGCCCTAATAAATATAGAAGTTGTTTTCTCCACAATATCTGCTTCTAGCAACTCATTTTTATGGTTATGTTTAGGCAACAACTCAAAGCAGTTTGTTAAAGACTGTTGTCTTGCCTAAACACTAGAAAAAGTCAAATGTGAAGATAGTTTTCATTATTTAATCAAAACCATGATGTTCTCCTAACCATCCAGTCTGACCTCCACAAATTGATTAAAGGTTTGTCTTATCTTATCTTGTGCAGCACAAGAACAAATTCAGAAGCACTTTCTGAATTTGGACAAAAGGTTACGACACATGCCTCTGAATACTGCAATACCCATGAGGCTAAGTACAAGTAACTTTTTACAATGTGTAATCTTAAACTTATGCTCACCATTAGTAGTGCATGCTTTTACCCTAAACTAGTAAGTTTCTTACCAAAATGCTTCTTGGAAGTTGTAGTTGACCTCTCTCCTTAATTCTTTCAGTACACGTTTTTGTAGACATTATTGAAGTACTGAAGTCTGCCTTGGAACATTAGCAAATAAGTACATATTTGGTCTGTGATAAAAAGTCAAAGGTACCAGGTGTCTAATAATGATTATGCAGTAAAATGATTGAGACCTACAGAGCCCTGGCAGAATCACTCCCAAAGATCATGCCCAAAGTGATCCTGGGACTGAAACACTCACATAAGGACTTGAGTGTTATTTACAAAAGCTCCCTACGCTGATTTTCAGCAGGGAGAAGGACTGAGGCCAGCAGAGAGCTGACGTTGAGTGGCGGGAAGTAAATGAGTCTGAACTTTGTCTGAAGCGCTGTACGAGTGATCAAAGTTTGATTTATTAAAGCTGAAATTTCTAATTGCTACACTTTCCATGTCACTCTGTTTGGCGTTCCAAACAAGGTCACTTAAGTTTTTTTTTACTTTTTTTTTTTTTCAAAATGGTATCTTTGAATGAGCTTCCTAAGTAAGTAAACACCTCTCGGTCAACTGAGTGTGCTCTTGTCTCAGCCTAAACACCATCTTCTGGCAGCTCCTAACTAAATATTTAGGCTGAAATAGGAGTGATTTCTAAAGTTAATGAAGTTAATAAATTTCTTGTATCCCTAGGACTAAAATATCTCTAATTTTTGTACTGTTCAAAGTGATTTCCGACTCTGACATGCTTGATAAATACAGACCTAAAATAACAGAATGTGCATATACTGTGATAAGCACAATAAAACTATGAATCCCAGAGATCAATGCATTAAGAAACATCCAATCAGCATGTATACCAAATCTCTCTGTGTTCCTGATAATCATTTATTTCAATCAACTGACCACAGTAAGATTAACACACTTGTGCTACACTGTTTTTGTAGATTAAGATAAAGACAACTCCCTCCTGCCAAGCTGTAGGTGGTTCAAAAACTAAAGTTACATTTAAAGCAACTTGAGAGTTTTTCTTCTGCATGCATCTCGTTACCATGTAAATGAGTCAGCTTCATTCTGTGTAACCATTATATCGAATAGCCAGTTGAGTAATCGACAGTGAGACCAATCTGTTCCTCATTGATCTGAAAAGATGACTCTCACAGAGGGGGAATAAAGAAGTTATGCACTTATGTACTTTGGATCAATCTGAATCAATTTTGTGAGTACAGTGTGGTGTTTTGGACTAGAATTAAGTAGTATGAGTAAGAGTGGAAATGAGGTCTGCTCAGTTTCAGGTTTTTAGTTAGTGTGAGGCAGTTCAAGCACACACAAGTTAATCTACAAATACGTCATCAGTGCAACATAAACTGAAATAATAAAGGTTTAAAACCTCTGAGAGGACCACAATATTAACCTTGAGCCCGAGGGTCACCCAATTGGGGGACCCTAGAGCGTAAGACAAAGAAATAGTGTGAAACAATGAACTTATCATGAGAGAATATAGTAATGCTGCACATCAAATTAAACAGCAGAACCTGGTCTACAAGAATATATAAGCCATTTTTACATGCACCAAACACAGCTAAAATGCCAGCTAAATGAATTATCAAATATAGAAATTAATACAGCGCCACCAAGTCAACCCACTCGCTAAAACCAAAGCAACAGCCACAAACAACACAAACATTAGCAAAAACAGAAATCGCTTTGTCAAACTATAGTCGTAAAATGTCTCTTACCTTAGATGTTTTGCCATTAAAAGTTTGTTTTATCGGTAAATCTACACCCCAAACAGTTAGCGTTACTTCCTTAGCCACAATGCAAACAAACCGGAAGTCTCTGGGAGGCTTCGTTTGCATACAGTGGGGGGGAAGGGATTGGCTGGGGCGCAAGGCAAGCTCCGCACTAGTTGATTCTGGGGCTTCTAATTGGCTAACAGAGCTGTCAATCTCACGTTGGTGACTATCCCTGTATTCTATTGGCTCTAACGATTAAAGAAGGTGTTGATCACTGGAATCAACCAATCCATGACGGAGATATAGCCTTGTGTATCCACATACAGCTCCATACTGGTCTTATGGGCTTTGCGCATGTGCAGAATGTGCGCAACGAGGCCGTTGTTTTGAATAATACGAAGCTTTTTTGTGAGCAACTGTGTTCCTAGAATACAGGGAAAGAAGTAAAGTCACGTAGCACAGCGAATTTCACGTATGGCACTAGGATAACCATGATGTCACAAGCTGTGCCAAGATGTGACCTGGCCTGCACTGTCCGCACTAAAACCTCTCTAGTTTTGTTCTGCTTCACTTTATCAGAGTCAAACTTTGCAGAGACAATGCTCACATATTGTGCTATGATTTGATAGAAGTTTAGAGCTGCAGCTGGATCATTTTATTATCCTAAAAGTGCTTTTTTTTTTCAGGCGAACTTGAACTTTTTCATTTGTGCTGTGTGCCATCTTCATTTACTCTTAACCAGTAACATATATACTGATATTTACACATCTGAACAAAACTTACAAGTGTCCCCTTTATTATGACACAAGAATTATTCAAATAGACCTTGTGGATTCAGAGATACACTCATTTTATTATGGGTATGAAATTTTCGAGCAGAGGCCTGAAAAATAGCTTAGGCCTCAAAGGGTTTTAAGCTATAATGCAAGATCCATTTTAGTGCATGTTTTCAGTGGTGCATAATCCTAAACACAATCCAATGTGCAATATATCAAGCGACTAAACCAACTGACATGCGGTAAACCTGAGACTTTGACAGTAGGGGCAGTATAGTCCACTTTTCCCGTTTGACAATTAAGCCTTAGATTCACATATAAAAAGTGCTGATTGAGAAAAGGTGATAAGGGGATTGATCCTGCTTTCATGTCTGTGATGCAAATGTCATGTCCACAGAGCTGGAGTCAGGAAGTTATGAGCCAAGCACCAGCCCAGAAAATAGAAAAGAAAAAAAAAAACCCACCCCAAAACATTCAAGTAAAATCATAAGATTAGATAAAATAAATCTCCTATCTTAGCCTTCTAGCTCAAGCTCTGTACCTGTCTGATCCCTGCTTCCCAACATGCTGAACTACTCCTTTAGAGCAGTTTCAGATATAAAGGACAGATCGGTTGTTTTTCACGACCTCAGTGATTTTCAGGATGTGGTGATCTGTTAACTTCAAATTACTGCCTTTTGGGAGAGATTCAGAGATTTAGGTGAATTTTTACCCCGACAAGCCATCAACATAACGGCTTCCGCACAGCATTTTCAGCAGTAAAACAGTATTTCCTTGTGTTAATGGGATACAGAATCCTATAAATCCTCTGTCATATAAATGTTGTTCCAACATGTTTCTTTCCTCTGCGACAAAAGAATACGGATCTTATCCCACACGAGAATTCAAAATCATAGTTATCACTGAGGATATATATTTTGCTGCACTGAGGCCGACTTTCTCTCTTGTTTTGCTTCCCCCCTCCCTTTGACTCAGTGGGGTTGGTCTCCACTGTGGCAGATCATGGATTAGTCTCTTAGCAGGGATTATAGAGTGGGCAGTAAAGATGATTAAAGACTCCTCCAATATTCTGCCTTTGGGGGACAAATGGTGAGAAAGAGAGTGCAAGCCAGAGAGAACGTGTGAGATAGAAAGCACACAGAGACAGGATATATTTCAATGCCAGCCCTCGCTCATTTGTATTGTTGACTACCACTGGCTCTGTGAGTGTAAATCAGGGCAAATAACCATTGCAGATCCTCATGAAAGTGTTTTGCACCCTCTAAACAACATTAACACTATCATCAGACAGGCTCAGTTATATACTTCCTTTCTGCAGTGATACATGTTCATAACTTGATTAATTACAGGACTAATTGTATTTATTGTTTGGGAGTATTTTCTGGGTTCTACTCACCAGTGCCTCTCACTTTCTATTTCATTTTTAAATCAAGTCCAAACAGGGGTCTTGGGAATTTGCAGGGTTAGGGATGAGTGTTTATGATGGTATCTTATTCCTCTGTTGTGTCACATTAACAGCTGTGACAGTGACTGTGACTGCTGCATGCTCACTCTGCAAAAACCCTCATGTTAGCGAGCTTTTCAATCTCTGTTTCATACTGAACATCTTAGTTTACCAGAAATATTCTCTCTTATCCACTGCAGCCACTTGTGCACTTGGCATCTTGAAACCGGGTTGGAAAATGCATATCTCTGTCAGTGAGGTAAATAAAGACAGTCCAAATATGCGATGCATTTCAAAATAACCCATATAGTGTGTGTGTGTGTGTGTGTGTGTGTGTGTGTGTGTGTGAGACAGAGAGAGAGAGAGAGAGTATGCAGAATTGTATAGTATGCAGAATTGTATATATATTTACAATTCATTCAATAGCTGTATAAATGCAATGTAGAAGAAGGCAGAAAACATAGTGAGGGAGAGTGAGAACAATCCACATAAACATGTTCAGATGACAACCTTAAAGCATTACAATTCAGTTCCACTTATAAAACAATGACACAACAATATGTAACATTTATACAAGAGTGATCCATCTCCAGCTTGCTCACTTGTCAACGGACATTGATTCTACAAACAGGTGTGAGAGATGTTATTGGCAAAAACCATCCATTTTGAGTTTTATGTGCAAGTAAATCAGCACTATGTAAAGAGAATGGCAGCCTCTCAAGGTGAACACAAAAAGGCTGGCGTGCACCTCCACCAACAAGGCATGAAAGATGTCTCTGTTAGGTGGTCAGAGCAGACAGAAATGCAAATAAATATAATCTACTGACAACATGGAGGTCATCTGCATGCATTGCCTCCCTGCAGCCCCCCCTATCATGTCCCCATACTGCCTCTGCCAGCAGCTGGCTCCGGTGTGCGTGTGTGTTTATTTGCATGTCTCTGGTTGAATGGGGGCCCATTTAAAATTCTTGAACCAGGGCCCATCAGTGCTTGCAGCCACCACCGGCAACACCATCAAGAAAATGCCATGTATCCAGGAAATTCAAGTTGACTTGTACTGTGTTATCTCACTGCACTGGTGGCCTTTTTTTTGGGCTCGTTTTCAACAAAATAAGTCTTTGTGGTGGGTTAAACAACATATTCTAGGAATGTTTTTATCTTTTTTGTTTATGATGAGGCAACCCCAGGACAATACTAGCAATACAGTACAGTACAGTAGCACTAGAGTTACTATTGTGTAAAGTGTACTAATTTGGGTAAAAGAGGATTATGCTAAGCCTGGCCAGAGGAAAAAAAAAAAGATATTATCACACTGTTAAGCTTGTTGAAATTTTTTGACCACATGGAAAGCGCATCCAATGTCTCTTATTATGCAAGCCTCTTGTACTATAATACCCATCCAGCTGTGGGAAAATGCTCATTTCATTCACTGAAGTAAATATGGAGTCAGACCAGTGCCAGTATTAATGAATGCTGACAGAAAAAACAAATGTATCTCAGAATTTATAAATAAATTACTCTTTCTTCATAAATATGTTTCAATGCAAACAAAAAGTTACTGTTATTTATAAATGTAAAACAATCACACATTAAAAATAAGGTTCACAAATATGTTTCTTATAAATATATACTGTGTGACAAATACATGTAGTAGAAATATTTCAAAAACATTCCGACGTTGGAACATTTATGTGCAAATTGTTGAACCTGCATTTACAAACTGTTTGTAGTTAATTTTTTGAGACTCCCCTGCCACACCTCGATTTACAGATGCATTCTTTCCTTGAGGGAAGGGGTCATTGTAATGTGATCATGTAGCATTACATCTCCACACAGGTCATCCTCAACATAAAGCCTGATAGCTGCTGTCCACAGGTAAGTGATGACTCTCATATTCTGCATGATTAAATGTGTTTGAGTTAGTCATGTGGCTAGGCTAGGTTGACTATGACATATGATAATCTATTAGTTTGGTAGCTAATGCATTCATAACTCAAACACAATCATGCATGACAGGAGAGTTATCACTTACCAATCTAGAGCAGCCAGCGGACACCTTGCAGCTGTTACATCGCTCATGATTGCATAAAGTCACACCCTCGAATCCTCACTTGTGATTGGCTGAAAAGGAAGAAGCCATCCAACTGACAACAGATAACTTTCTGCTGAAAAAAATCCTGTGGAGAGCAGCTACCTGGCTTTATGTTGAGGCTGACCTGCACATAGATGTAAGGCGACATGATCACATTATGGAAGGAGCTGCCTGATTGGCTACAGATAATCCCCCATTGAAAAAGCAGCAGGAAGGTCTCAAAACAACCAAACATAAATTCAGTGAAGTTCACAGATGACAAACAGTTTGTAAATGCAGGTTCAGCAGTCTGTATACATGTAAAAGCAGCCAAATAGGCTTTGGATAATGACAAATATGTTTAAATACATACAGTATACTTCTGTATTTCATTTAAACCAATAAATATTTGTGTGAATATCAGAAACACATTTGTGAATGTTCTTTTTTCATGTGGATTTGTTTTGCATTTATATATAACAATATAAAATTTTAGTGTTCATTAAAAAGTATTCATTAATATTGAGACTGATTTGACTCCTAACTAACACTTCAGCTCTGTTATCAGCAAAATGTACTTAAAGTATCAAAAGTAAAAATGCTGATTCTAGTCTCTTGTGACTGATATATTTTGTTATTACATTTTCACATAAAAACCTAAATATAAATACTGGGAATAGCACCAAATTGTTTTTACGCTTGGCTGAGGTCAAAAAGTTGCTGTATCATTGAAAACAAAATGTTGTAATGGAACTTTACATTGCTGTACCTAGTATCTAGTATATGCATGATTCACACAGAGAGCTTCTGTACATTAACACCTACAGAGCTCCTGATTGAGATGCATAACGTGACGCCAAAGGTTTCTATAAATCTGATATTAATTTCAGTTTTTTTGCAAGAGGGCAGGCCAAGACAGCAACAAAATAAGGTACATATGAATAAAGGCTGATCAGTATGCTGATCCTGCAGTCCTCCAGAAGATTGATTTTAGCATGGGGAGATGTGTCTCTGGCGTCCTCTTTCTCTCCCTTGTGCTGACTGTCTCATGCAGAATGGTAATAATCACGGTTGCATTTGCTTCCACACATGATGCTCCGTAGGTCTCCGCCTGTCAGATTTGTGATTCGCCAGATCACATCTTATTCATTGAAAAGGATCGCAATCTTGGAGATAAAAAGGCGACCCACAAATAAATGATCAGTTGCTAAAATTGGCGTCTCCCTTAGTGTGTTTCCCCGCCTGAATCTGCTATGTGAATCTGCATGTGCATCCACAGATGAGATTAACATTTTTTGTCTTCCCTCTCAACCGTGGCATTCCTCTTCATTCCAAGAAGAAAATTGCCTGCTTAGATCAACAACCCTGATAAAGCCAACTGCCTTGTTGACAATGCCTTTAATTTGAATGGGCCATTAAAACAGTGACTAACAGCTGAGTTGCCTCCATCTCTCTGACTGATGGGAACTGGTCACAGTGAGACTCTGTTTCAAGACTGCATCCATACAGTATGTTTTACTGCAGTACAAAGGGGAGATGGAACCACTGTTCTCTCTCTCTCTGTTTTTCTTTTTCTCAGCTGTTAGTGATTTGTTTTCTCACAGTAACACAAGCATCTAAATTTGTTGTATTTGAAATAGATATAGTAAGACTGTTAAGATGTTAAAGTGTTTTTTTAGACTGACCTGTTGTTTCTTATCTGTTAAATGAAGAAAACATATCCATGCTAACATTTATGTCACGTAACATAACATGCTCCATATCCCGCTAAGGCTACACTAGACTGAATGAATGTCAGCAATAATTAGGTATAGAAAGAAAACAGACTCATAGTATATATGCAGTTTGATTATAAAGCCATTCAGTATTTTTATATTGAACCTGCTGATTCATAATGAGCCTGAAAAAATCATTGAGCTCATGAGGTAAAACTATATTGTCTTAATGTTTTTTTACTGAATATATGTCAAAGAGTATGAGTATCAGGTTCCATCCTGATTTGTTTGTTTTACATAGCACCTCATCCATTTTGGAATCAGGGTTGTACATACATACGGACATGAAATGAAGATATAGGCTGCAGTATTGTATTGCATTAGGTTGCATTATACTAGGGTAGGGAAGGAAGTGTTTCTTCTCTGTCCGCCCCTGTACATTGAAATTAGCTTGAAAATCACTTACTTTAAATTATGCTGTTAACATTCAGATAACATTTTGATAACAACTAATTCATCTCATAATCAACTGAGTCAGCTAATTTAGGATAATTAGGCAGTTGGATGCAGGACTGGGTAATTGGCCTTGGCAAAAGGTTTCAGATTGGATTTACACTCATTGGCTACATGTTCACAGTGACAGTTCGCTATCCCATTGGCATGACGGCAAGCACAATGTCTTGTGTTGTTTTATTATCCTCTGATCGTAATCACAGGCTTTGCTTCAGTTTCAAGGTCAGTGTCTCTTTGATGGATGCTTAAAAGACTAAAAGGTCCCTCTGTACATGTTCTGTGTGTGTTTGTTTTCTACAGCTGCATTGTGTCATAAGAGGGAAAACTATGAGCTGATATTTACCCACTAAACAATGCTTTCAAATTGGCTCTACATGCACTGAGTTTGTGGGATTTTTGAAATTGAATTCCAGAGATTTCATGTGACATTTAACAATATGTTCTTACTAACTGTAACAATTGGACCAGTCCTTTAAAAAAAAAAAAAGGTTCATGTCTTTGCAGTTTTTTTTTAACAGTGAGCAGGAAAGAGTATTTTGGTTACTGTTGATTTCCAAGTAAAACTAGTCTTATATAAATGGAGACTCTCGAATAGCAGCTGGGCTCAAACACAGAGCAAATTCATTATAATGCACATTTCCAAAGCACTGATCCCATCAATATAACATCTGCTGAGTCTCTCTTTTTAACACGAATGATTTTTTGCTTGTTTGTTTTTCACAGTCACTTCCCCTTTCCATTCTTTTGCAATCACCAGTAAACTAATGTGAATGTATTAACAGTAAATTAAAAATACAAATATACTACTGATGAGCCCGAGGGTCCACCAACTGGGGGAAATAGTGTGAAACAATGCACTTATCATGAGAGAATATAGTAATGCTGCACATCAAATTAAACAGCAGAACCTGGCTACAAGAATATATAAGCCATTTTTACATGCACCAAACAAAGCTAAAACGCCAGCTAAATGAATTATCAAATACAGAAATTAATACAGCGCCACCAAGTCAACCCACTCACCATATTTCTGGCTATAGTGCTGTGGTACTTTATGCAAAACGGACAAACAACCCCTCAAACAAAAGCAGACAGTTCACAGATTCAAAACATATCCATCAAAGGTCTCTAAAACCAAAGCAACAGCCAGAAACAACACAAACAACAGCAAAAACTGAAATCGCTTTGTCAAACTATAGTCGTAAAATATCTCTTACCTTAGCTGTTTTGCCATGAAAAGTTTGTTTATCGGTAAATCCACACCAGAGACAGTTAGCACTACTTCCTGGGCCACAATGCAAACAAACCGGATGTCTCTGGGAGGCTTTGTTTACCTACGGGGTGGGGGGCACGGGATTGGCCGGGGCGCAAGGCAAGATGGCGCACAGTTTGCGTCTTGGGGCTTCTAGTTGGCTAACAGAGCTGTCAATCTCACTTTGGTGGTTCCTATATTCTATTGGCTCTAACGCTTCAAAGGAGGTGTTGATCACTGGAATCAACCAATCCATTACGGAGATACAGCCTTGTGTATCCACATGCAGCTCCATGCTAGTTTTATCGGCTTTACGCACAAGGCGCATGAGCAGAGTAGGCACAGCGGGGCCCTTGTTTTGAATAATACGAAGCTTTATTGTGAGCCATTTTGTTGCTAGAATAACGGGAATTAAGTAAATTCACGTAGCACAGTGAATTTGACACATGGCACTAGGTTAACCATAATGTAACAAACTGTGCCAAGATGTGACCTCGCCTGCACCGTGTGCACGCAAACCTCTCTCATTTTGTTCTGCTTCATTCAATCAGAGTTAAATTTTGCAGAGAGAATGTTCACATATTGTGTTATGATTTGGTAGAGGTTTAGAGCTACAGCTGGATCATTTTAAAGGCATTATTATCCTAAAAGTGCTTTTTTTTTCAGGTGAACCTGAAATTTTTCATTTGTGCTGTGTGCCATCTTCATTTACTCTTACCCAATAATATATACTAATATTTACACATCTGAAAAAAAAACTTACAAGTGTTCCCTTTATTATGACAGAAGAATTATTCAAATAGACCTCGTGGATTCAGAGATATACTATTTTCATTATGGGTATGTAATTTTCAAGCAAAGGCCGGAAAAATAGCTTAGGGCTGATAGGGTAAAAAAAAAAAAAGCTTACTGAAATGTTCAAGCTCATAGTTATGAAATTAGGAAAGAAAATCTATTTTTGAGACATGTCATTTACTGTATGTAGTGCAAAGCATTGTAAACAATTCCAATTGTGTGAGAGCATGTGTTACATGCATGACGTCACTTACACTGCACATCGCATGCTGCCTCCTCAGGACAGCCATCACGAAACACGGGGACTGACATGAAAGAGAAGCATATGGGAGTCCTGATGACGCAGTCACAATGTGACATAAGTTGTGACACCCGCCTCCTCCAGGCTGACACCAGTGTAATGAAGAAAACTCTGTGCTACATTACAGCAATCAAACCATAGCTGTTATCTCTGTCATTGTGAAGTGAACCCTTAATCCTGTGTAGATACACACAACACAGTCTTATAGCCTGATGTGCTCATGATTCTTTCATCAAAATAAATAAACCATGGAGGTAGAAAATGTCTTGCCATTCATGAGGTATAAAATGCAGGAAAAAGTTTTCAGTTTCGGCCTGGTTTATCTTACAGGTTTCAGTGGAAAAGGCAAATACACTCGCTACTATGTGACTGCAGCTATAACAGATCCTGCCTCTTACAAATGAAGAGTTGAATTCATAAGCAGTGAAATATACTTTTGCTCAAGTCAGTTCACTGGAGCTCTGCTGCACCAGCTTTGCTTGGTCTGACCAGTAGATAATGTTGGCTCAGAGAGATATTGCAGAAGAGACACTTCTAAGACAGTTCTTGATTCTTCTATACTTGTTCTACAAATGCATACTAAGATACATGCTACATTTTAGCAAAGGCTCACTTTAAATGAATAAATAAAAGCTTGTTTTATATTTAAATTCTTATATCAACATCTCCTATACACATACAGTATGTCTTCATTAAGATAAAGAACAAATATCTGAATTTGCTTGGACTAACATTCTTCAGTTCTCCAGCCTCACCTTACTTGAAATGAATTCCAATTTCTGCCATTCAGTCGCGTTTTACAACACAAAGTCAACATAAGGTCAGGATTTGTTTGTTTGTCTGCAAGCTGAGGGAGAGTCACGCACAGTTGAGTTTAAAAATACTTCAATGTAAGTGAAAAATTGTGGTTCTTCTGAGGTAATTCTATTCATGAATGTGAGAAAGACAGGAGCAGAGAGGACACGGTCTGAAGGAAAATAGAGAAACGGGAGTTGTGTTTGTTTGGGAAGTTTTGGACTCAAGTCTGTCTGAGCTGAAACACACACAGCTGGTGCTTGTTGTCACCGCAAACATCAGTCAGAGAACTCGTCCATTGACAGGGTAAGACACAGACTGAAAAACTACCACAAAACCACAGAGAAAATACTACTTAGTAATCAATATAACTGTTATTAGTCAATGTTTTGACTCCTGTTTTTGTACAGTATATACATAGAAATTAAGCCCTGAGTGTCTTGAGTGGCCCTAGGAGCGCTGTGTCAACTGAGTCAACTTTAGGAAGGATTGGCCAAAAATTTACATCAGACATTCATGGTTCCCAGATGATGACCCTTACTGACTTTAGGAATCCCCCAACCTTTTGCACTAGCTCCACCATGAGGCTGATGTTTGTGGTTTGGAGGGAAATCTCTCAATAACTATTTGTATCCTTGACTTGTCTTTTAGTACTGTACATGCAAAACAAGTCCAATCCCCATTAGCACGAGCTGTACTGTATGTTAATGTTAACACTGAAACACTGAACTACGATGGTGATCAGAGTAAAGATGATACCGGCTAACATCCTCATCTCGCTCGCCATTTGGAATATATGCTGATGGTAGACTTTTATGTTGTCTCCCAATTCCACACTACATACTTTATGTAGACAGTTTATAGCTCACTATATACAAATTTTTATCGTACACTGTTCCTGTAGTTATTATATAAGAACAGTTTTTTAGTTTATTCTGACAATAAATGATAAAGCGTGTGTCATTAGAGGTAAAAAAAAAAAAAAAAAACCTTTTCCCAAAATTGAATAATTACTTGATTGTTTTCTGAGATGTTCATAAGCAGTTTCACCACCATCCACAAATAGTTACAATTGTTTCAACTGCAATAAAGTCCTCCATTTCCTTCGTGCTTTACATTGTGGGAAAAAAATGTTTTTCAATTATGCACACTAACGGTTTAGTCTACATTTTGCCAAGCATGCACCACGACCACCACTAGTGAAATACAATCAGTGAAAGTGCTGATTAAAACTGCAGAAACACTTATCTGCCTATCAATCAGAACCTGTAGACATACACAGCAGATCACAAATAAAGTATGCAGACTCATGCAGAGTGTAAATAAAAGAGCTGACTGTGTCTTACACCCTGCTATGACTTTAATCCACCCGAGATGCTCCGATGCCCTGCCCAAGGCCCCTGATTGTTTTGTGCCAAAAGACAACATGTTCACATATTGCGGTGTGCCTTCCAGAGACGCTCATCCAGGCCTCACACACGCCATTACACTCTGTATTGTCCTCTGTGTCCCTGCCTCATTACTCCTTATCTATTTTTAAAAGGGAATATGCCTTATTACAATTAGTCTGTTTAGAGGCCAATCTGTCACGCTCATTACAATGAACTGCATCCCCCTGTATACTTTCCTTTTGTCTCTCTTTTATCGCCACGCTCGTCTTTGTCTGTCTACCTCTGCTGTGCTTTTGTGACTAATTCTGGCGTGTGAAGATATGGAGGGTGGAGGACAGGAGGGGGCACTTTGCATATATATCTGGACTGTGAGACAGAGGAGGAAACAGCAGGCTGAAATATTGAAAGACACTTAGAGGGCGTTAGACTCAGAAATGAGGAAGCGAAAGAGAGGGCAAGAGGGAGCCAGACAGAAAGGTAGAGGAATCTAATTTGTTCTTTTAGTATGATTTAAACGATCAAGGAGGAATTTGGGGTAATCCAAACTGTTGCCGCTAATGACAGCAAGAGACAAACACTTCCTCTCAGACGCAGGGAGCGGAATTAGTCTCCATCTGAGATTGGTCCGTGGAGGGCCACTGTTTACCAAGTCAGCAATTTCTCCTCTAATTGTCCATGATCTGGTTTCAACCGGAAATGCATTACAGTCTGGAGCCTCTGAGGACCACTCCCCTTGCCCCCCTCCATCCCTCTCTTTTTCTCCTCTTTTTCTAGCTCTCTGTGAACAGGGAAATAGCTCCAGCTTGGCTTTCCCATATTCACGTGAAAGGCATAGAGAAGGCACTGCGGGGAACTTTTTAACCACCTTAAATCTGCTCGATGAACTTCACAGCCGTTTCCCACGCCAACCTGACTGTAGGTGCATACCACGGGAAGTGTGTGTGCGGAGGAGGGAGCAGTATCTCCACACATAGCCACACTCCCACAGTGTACAGTACACCCAGGAAAGAAAAGGAATAACCAAATTAATGACTCTTTAACTTCATTACGCTGCCTTGTGCCCAACGATTCCTCTCTCTCAATGTGAATGCTTCTAACTGATCATAAAATCTTAATTAGCTGGATGTCCCTCTGTCCGTCCCAGCCTGCGAGAGAGTGTTTCTCGATCACTTATTTATTACGTTGTTAATTGCAATTTCACAGTGAGTGGTCATGACATTTAGAGACCTTGCAGCAGTGGACGGAGCTGATGAAAGAAAAAGAGGCGTTGCTAAGATTCGACACACACCAAACCCTGTCTCTGGAAAAAATGACAACTAATTTGCATTAGCAAATACACTTTATGGGCAACATGACAATAGGTAGATTACGTTTTTAGCAACATAAAGAGGAAATAGTTATGTTGAACGTAGAGAAGTATCTCAAGATTTGCTTACAAGCGACTTTTTTGGCCATGTGAACAATGACTGCTGTCTCTGAGAAGCAGCCAGACATAATTATCAAGCATCACAAAACCTGTTTGGGAGGAGGTCACAGTCGATGGTCGGGTGCACAAAGCTCTAAAAGACAACCGAGACTGTAGTTCATAGCCTTACTCCTACTAACAGTCAACACTGGTTTCTTTTATACACGATTTCTTCCCCATGTAGGTTCAATGAATTTGAAAGAGTAAAGAAAGGACCTTTACAATACTGTCAAATTATCACCTCTACAGCTTGACCTCCTACTTCAGCTGTGACCTACCATACATAATTTCAGGCGTGATCCCTTATGTTTTTAAATCTAAATCAAGTGTTGTTGTCAGCAACTTGTCTTAGTAATTACTTTCTGTAGTACAATATTACTGTGACTGATAGAACTCCAGTTGTGACAACCAGTCCAATAGTTTTCCAACCAACCACCATGTCCAAGTAAACCTAAACCTAACACCACATGAGATGAATGATATAAACCAGTATCAAAGTGCTTTATGCCCAGTACTCTACCCTGAACTCCTCCCATGACTTCTTCATGGTATAAGAATGTAACACTTCCAGGAGTAGATAGATTATTGCCAGTCAACATTCAGGCAGTAATTACATTTCACCAAAATGTAAGTGGTAAAGTAAATTAGTAGGTAGTATACAAACCTGTTTTGTTGTAGAGATGTACCAGAATCTGAGCATGTTATTCAGGAAATCATGAATAATATGATGGAAACAGATTTTCTTCTATGTATTGTTTTTTGGGAAAAAAAAGTAAGCTCTATTTGACATTATTGACATGACATTTCTGTGTCAGCCATTATGTTCATTCAAATTGATACATATCATTGTGGATGGCCACGAGATAAAAAATGCTCATTCTTAACTGTAACTTTCCTCCCTGCAGTTGGATCTGGCATATTGGAAAAACCCTTCTGTCCAATCAGCAGGGGAGAGCTAGGTCACACATATTGGTGTACACGGAGGCATTTCTCTTTGGATAGGGAGGAATGTGTTGAATGTGTATGTTCTCTGGCCCAGTGTCAGGGGATGGGAGGGGTACAGTCTCACCCAGTCCAGGCCTAAAGGTTAGTGATGTTCGATACCACCGATTTCCTTTCCGTTGCAGTACTGAGTAAAATACCAGGCTGATATCGGTGATACAGATCCGATACCGATACTTTATGCAAATACACCTAATGTGTCCAGTAAATCTAAAAAAAAGTAGTGCATTTCAAATAATAGCATCATAAAGAATACAAGATATCAGTAATTTATTTATTTATTTAGCTTAAACTCGGAAGTAACATTTCACAGTTAAAGCAAATTAGACTGATTGTAAATAATAATAGATATATTTTACAGATAAAATGTTGTTTTTAATCCGTCTTCACTAGTATATATTTTTCTAAGTTGACCATGGCTGTTTTATCACAATTGCTCTTTTTAATCTAATTTTAAAAACTTTAAATTATCTTTTTTTATTGCACGGCTATAATGCAAGCATGTGAGTATATGACGCTGCACCCCACACTGATGTCATCGCTTCTCGGCCTTTTGGCTAAGATCAAGTGTAGTATCTGTTCTTATTAGTTTAATATCTGATACGTCCCCTACCCGGGGATCATATATTAAATTGATTTTTGGAACAGGGAGATGGAATAGGGGCTTGCTACGTCCACTCCACGCATCTTGTGAATTTCCCCACTGTGGGACGAATAAAGGCTTATCTTATCTTATCTTATGTTTCCCATCACTCAAACACCGTCATAACTCAGCCACTCTCACAAAGGCACGGGTTCAAAACCACTCAATGGTGGCAAATTCAAGAAGCACCGCTGAACGAGTCGACCAAACAGGTACCAAGCAAATCTACAGAGATGCTACACTCATCAAGAGAGCCGATGAGTGCTTGAAAATCGTCTTTGAAAAGCAACAATTTGTAATATTTTGAGGTCCTGGATGTGGCCTGCCTTTTGTCTCTGTATCTGATACATAATTACAGCTAAAGAATGAGCCGGCAGGGGATTACGGAAGGATTTGGAGGGTGATCTCTCATCCTCCTCTCTGTTCCCTGTTTTGGCTCCAAAAAGTTTCAGCTGCTTATCTTATCCCTCAAGGAGACGGAGGCAGAAAATGCAGAGGCTGATAGGCCAGAGGAGGGAGGGAGGGAGACGCAGACCATGAATTTATTTACATGTGGACACGCACACAAACATGACCGCATCCAATTACATAAACAAACACAAACCAGCATTCGCTCACACACTCGTAATCTCTTGCTTTCTCGCTCTTTCTTTCCAGTGCGCTCCCTGTTGGCCTGCCTCTTACATAAGCAGACGAAGAAATGTAGATGCGAGTTAACTCCAGGGAGGCCGATAGATTTGCGGTCTCACGAAGGGTCAATGTGCTGGCAGCAGAAGGGCAGTGGGTATCTACAATATTTCTATATTTTATTGGGTTTGCAAATCTATCAACTCTGGCATGTACAGATGTACAGATGGTGTCTGTAGGCTAAGTCAGGGAAATCTGTTAAGCTCAGACAGTTTTATAAAAATACATGAAATAGTAGTCAACAATGCTTGTGCTTTTGTTTATGATCAGGCACAACCAGCAAAAAGGGGAAAAAAGCAAACTTTCCATAAACATTTTACAGCCAGCATATTGAATGAATAAAGGGTGAGTTCAACGAAATTGCAAAAAATCTCTGAAATAGATAAGTTGGTGCTTGCTGTGGTGACATCACTGCTGGCGAGGACAGCAGACTCAACAAGCCGGTGAGGAAGGCCATGTACTGTATGTTGTAATTAATAGCAATGTGACCAGTTAGACTCTGGCCTTCTGAACTAGACTGTGAGTTGATTGGTTGGTAAAACATCTGGTTAGATGTTATTGGCTGTTGCAGTTTAATTATATGGGATTCTGACAATGAAGTGAAATAACAACTGCTGTGAAATTATAATTTTGCCAGTTGTTTCTCTTCTCTCGCTTAAATTGTGCAGCACACCATGCAATAACTAACACACGTTAGTTATCATATACAGTACAGGCCAAATGTTTGGACACACTCACTCTTCTCACTCACACACTTCTCATTCAATGCGTTTTCTCTATTTTCATGACTATTTACATTGTAGATTCTCACTGAAGGCATCAAAACTATGAATGAACACATGTGGAGTTATGTACTTAACAAAAAAAGGTGAAATAACTGAAAACATGTTTTATATTCTAGTTTCTTCAAAATAGCCACCCTTTGCTCTGATTACTGCTTTGCACACTCTTGGCATTCTCTCGATGAGCTTCAAGAGGTAGTCACCTGAAATGGTTTTCACTTCATAGGTGTGCCTTATCAAGGTTAATTAGTGGAATTTCTTGCTTTATCAATGGGATTGGGACCATCAGTTGTGTAGTGCAGAAGTCAGGTTAATATACAGCCGACAGCCCTACTGGACAACTGTTAAAATTCATATTATGGCAAGAACAAATCAGCTAACTAAAGAAAAACGAGTGGCCATCAGTACTTTAAGAAATGAAGGTCAGTCAGTCCGGAACCAAAACCAAAACGCATTGAATGAGAAGGTGTGTCCAAACTTTTGGCCTGTACTGTACATACACGCTTACCTTGGTAGAATTGAATTTAAATCCTATGCATTTCTAAGAATGGGCTGCAGATTGCCTTCTGTGAATTTTGTTATCTGGTTTTTATAACTGGTGTAATTGTTTTTATTAACTCTAAGATTCTGTCTTTAGACATGTTGCTCTTGCCTGCTGGTGATGCGGTTGTCTGACTATGAGTGTTTCTTGATAAAATGGGTTTGTTATCTAGCTATACAAGGTTGTTTTCACAATAACTTGTTTTCTCAAAGATAAAATGACACTTGTCATGAGAGTGAAGAAATTCCTTGTGTACCACATGATCCTATTTTAAAATTGGTTGCTTAGATATCCACTAATTTTACAACTGAGGATCAGCTGTGGAGGAGCTTTATCAAGTCAGTAACCCTGACGATACCGAAATGTTTCACGTTCTTGTCTGTTTGGGAGTTTTTGCATGGTCATTATCAGGTCATTTTTGCTCTGTTGTCCCTAATCTGTAGATGTTTAAAATTCCCATGAGTCTGAGGACCTTGAGGATTTCTCATCAATGCAAGCTTTCAAGTTTCAAAAACAAGGAATCAATGGCTGAAATTCATCCAGTTTGGCGAACAATGAATGCATACTGGACACAGTGGCTCAGTTTCCCTTCCCTCCAGCACTACAATGAATGAACAAAGGTGAGAACAGAGCACCTTTGAACGAGTATCCAATAATTCCACTGATGACATGAGAAAAGTGTGAAATAAATGCACTCGAATTTTTCCAGTAATGTTAATTCACTCTTCTGTGGTGAAAGAGCTTGGGGTGCCACAGCAGGAAACTGGATTTACAAACAAAACAAGACACAAAAATATGCCCCAAGACACAGTGATTTTTTTTCCTTCACTTTTTTCTAGAGACCATAAAAATCTGTGAACATTCAACACCCTCTATCATTGTTAGAAAAAAAAGAATGCCATTGTCTTCCCAGCAAGGTTGACAGCTCTGGTAGATCTCAAAAGAGCACCAGAATTCAGTTTGTCAAACCTGCAGGAAACCCACATTCTCCTTACTCTTCATTGTGATAAAGCACAATCTTGCAACCACATGGGTGCAATGAAAATTGTCTCACACAGTTTGAAATGTATTCATGATGAACGATGGTTGGTTCAAATGAATATAACGATGGCTGCTCACATTGAGAAGACATGGATTTTCCTTTCATTAATTCCGAATCTTTATGTTACGAGTCGTCATGTGTTTCTGAGAAAACCTCCCCCACGGCGACTGTGCTAATCTGATCTTTTCAAGGGTGTTACAACATCCCCAATGTCTCCCCACGCAAGTATAGGCAGTAGAGCTGCTTCCTGTCGTTCCATTAGAGAAACCATCATGTTTGCCAGAGGGAGGAACACGGAGGGAGACACAGAGGAAGGGAGACGGAGACTCTCTGTGACGATACATAGGTTGATTTGGTCATCTGTGCCACTGCTACATCTAAACACATGAGTAACCCACGAAGGCTGCTGATAGACAGTTACACCACCAAAAACCACCTCCCATATCTGTACATTAGCCCACATGATTGACAGCCTTACCTGGGGGAAAGCCAATGATGTACACGTATCTCACTCGTTTCCGGGGCCCTACAAAAAGCCCCCGCTGTCACACATCATGACTCCATAATGTGATTTTGACCTCGAAATGAGAAATTGTATTGGGCAAATACAGAGGATATTGGTTTTCACAGTCAAAGCGAGACCATGTCAAGATAGCTCGTCTCTTGTCACTCTGTCCGTCGCCTCTGATGGGTGCGAATTTCCTGCTTCATCACAGATTTGCACGAAAATACTTGGATAAACAAGATTCAGGCGACAAGATCCAGCAGCTAATAGCTGACAAGTAGATGTAAGATGCACATTGAGAGAGTAACAATATAGTCATAAAATGATGATAGGATTGAATTGTACTGATCCCCATGAAGACACAGGGTCATTGCAAACAGCAAATAATGGCCAGGACTCAAATAATAGTATCCAGCACATTCCAATAGAAAATGAACAAAGCATTGACAGTTGGGTTCTATAATGGCTCACATGTGCAGTTCAGCGTGATGTATATTTCCACAGTGCAATTATTATGTCAAACTCTCTTTATTGAACTTTAACGACACTTTAATTAATCACATTTCTACTTTGCTGATCGCTGCTAAGCTGCTGTCAATGAAAGTCAACACTTGATATTTCGCATTAAAAACAGCAGGGGCCCTGCTGTGAGAGGAGCAGTGGAACTAACTACCCACGGCCCTAACCATCAGGAAGCCTTGGAAATTAGTGTGTGTTTAACACCAACATTAACATTATTACTGTCAATAGTGGCTCATTAATGTTGTCTAAATAAATGAGTGATAGACTGTGTTTTTGTAAGTAAAGTTAAACTCCAAACTTGGTAACTGTGCTGCAGTTTGGAACTCTAAGAGAACTTTCACACAATCACGTAAAAAAAAGAGAAGTAGAAGAAGAAAAAGACGGAAGAAGTATTTCAAAAGAAAAGTAAACATGAGTGAGTAAATGCAAAAGCATTACACTGATCTAAAATGATGTGGTGTTGGTTTGTAGAATGAAACCAGCAAACGATAAAAGCAAGCAAAGATCTAATTAATCAGCTTTTCTTTAGCAGAGTCTGTGAAAATATGACATAAACAGTATTTAGTTGTTAAGTTGATTAATTATTTTTTTATACTTGTACATGAGTTGAGCTGCTGGAAAGCTTTTAGTGTGAAGCATCTGTGATGGAAGTTCTGAGTTTTATTGACAGTTAAACACTGAACAGAAACACACCAAAGATACGATATGATAAGATATACCTTCATTTGTCCCACAGTGGGGAAATTAGTAGTAGAACCCAGTGGAATTAATCAGTGATTGAGGACAGTATTTCAATAGAAAAAGAAACTCAGAGCCAACATTAGGGAGGCTGCTTTGAAACAAGAGCTAGTTAAACAACAGTAACACTACACTGTTGTTCCAAGCTACACTACAACCATGTCAGAAAAATTAATACACTAAAGTCCTGGCCTCACCACCTCACTGAGCATGTGCCATGATAACAGGTTCGAGCAGCCACACAGTCTGCTTGAGCACCGTGGCTCAGGTGCAGCTGCAGCAACGTGTCATCACAGATCTGACCTTTTGCCTATTTTTTCTGCATGACGTGTGGAGTTCTCAGCAAAAATAGACAGTGAAAATGATCTCTTAATAGTCGTATTGACATCATACCAGCAACACTACACCTTTCACCACAGTTTCATTGTCTATATCTGGAGAATATGTCACAGGCAAAAAAATATATTTTTAACTCAATTTTTAAGGGTTAAATAAATGACTTGTGTAATAAAATGGAAAGAGATGCTCTATTATTGAGGCCATTATCAAAAACAAACTCGCTGTAGAAAGATAGGGCTGGCAGTAGCAGCATGGCAGCAGCACATGTGTGCGAACTGCAGCAGGTCAGCAGGACACGTGGAGGTACGCTGGGTGGCCCAGACATGAAGCTAAATCACATCAGGAAACATCTGGTTGTAAAATGTCTGCATTGTAGTTCCATACACTTCACTGACAAATGAGTGGCACAGAATTAAAGTTACCAAACAAGTTTCATTTTAACGTCTCTTTATGTATCTGCATGCACACTTCCTCTGTGTTTTGACTTAGGTTATGACCATTAAATGTCATCATCATTTAATTAATTAAATACTGTGTGCGCGTGATGTCGAGACTAATTTTTGGCTCCAAATGTCCGACTGCTTGGTCCCACTCGCTTTAGGAGATTAACAGAACTGAGCAGAGAGCGAAGGAACCAGACCAGTTCCAAACACATCTACGAGCTCCTCGGTGCCGAATGCGTCCTTTAAGATGGGTCAGCTGCCAATCTCTCCGCTCTGTACTGTCAGTCTGCGTGTTCTAATCATAAGTAGATGTGAAGGTGTGGGTTCAGAGTCTGTGGTGAAGCAACAGACTGTCTGAGACTATTTCTGAATAAAATATGGCAATGTAGCCTTTGCTCATACATTGAAAAGCAACCCTGTCACCTTGAAAATATACTGAAAGATTAAATGTCTGATTGGAGGAAGTTTGCATTATATATGGTTGGGATGGCTGTTGTAGAATTTACAACAAAGGTACAAAAAATAAATTAGCGCATTAAACAACTGCAAATGATAAAGTAAAGGCAATAAGAGTAAGAAGTGAAAAGCAGAGGTTGTTACTGGCTACTGGATCACTTTGCTCTTTGTGTGAGTGTTAGAGAGCTCTGTGGTGGAGAGCTCTTTACACAGCAGTGTTACATGTCAGTCAAGCACTCAGCATGGGCTAAAAAAACCAAGAGATGAGTTATTGGAGGACAAGGAGGTCGAGTGGAAGAGGGGGAAGAAGATGAGGAAGTAGGGGGGAGGGGGGGGGGGGGCAGATGGAGGAGCGAGGATGAAACATCTGCACGGCACAGGAGATGACAGAGCAAAGCTGATGTGACGGATGACAGGACAGCTGTGGGAGATAAGAGACAGGCAGAGAGAGAGAAAGAGAGGAAAAAGACAAGAGGAAGGGGAGGCAACAAGTTGCTGGCCTGGTCTGTCAGAGATTAATGTGGTGAACAGCTAGAAACAAAGAGCACACGAGAGCTTTCCTCCGTAAAAGACTTCAGTTAGAAAATGATACAAACTTAAAATGGAAAATAAAATGAAATCCTCTTTTTTCCTGAAAGTGTTTCGTAAGACTTGACAAATTGCCAATCCCTCCCACTTAAGCACAGTTAAGTGAGCGTCTGATGAAAATGCCACTTGTCTAATCACTGTAGTGAAAAGTGTTCCGATATGAAAAGTAGGGGAAAAGCAAGATTAGTCATGTCTGACAACAGGCCCACACACTTCTTCTTCCAGTTGTTACTTCCAATTGCATTAAAGGGTCAGGTCAACCAAATTAAAGGAAAGATGTTTTCTCACATCTAGTAGTACATCGCCATAAGGATAGTACTTGTATACTTGTCCAGGGTTTTAGTCTCTTACATTTCCACCTTATAAAAACTGAAAACTGAAAAGATTTAAAAAGATCAATAGAACCATCCCTTTTAGGAGACACAAGTTTCCATTTAAATGTAACACACATTTTAAACAAATTTCCAGAAGGTCATATAAAGAAAATATTTTGTATACATTTTGTGAATTTACCCACTGTGGGACGAATAAAGGTTCATCTTGTCTTAAAACAGGAATTAATCCAGGCTACCATCAACCACTCTTATTTTAATATTTGGAATGCGTTGAGATGCACAATTAGTTGCACTAAGTCTCAAGGTGCATTCCATAAAACTATGGCAGAAGAAGGCACAACTACATGACGTAATCAAAACAGTCAAAAGATCAGGATCAAAAGAAAAAGTCTGAAACTTCTCAAACCGCTCTTGCAGCACAATCCACTTCTCTCCACTGTGTTCCAAAAACACCAATGTTCCACTATAATATGGCTAAACACATCATATACATTCACAGTGAGATTCAATAACCTCACTTCTATAATCTCATTTGTGCTGCATCAAGGCCTTTGGCAATGGCTTATGTGCTTCATCCTAATCTCTTGTGTGTTCAGTCCTTCGAGGTTATGTGAAGGGCACACCAGGCGCAGGCCGCTTGCCTCAACATCTGATAACAACTGACCTGTGACTCCATGCAGTTGAACACACAGAGAGGATTATCCATTTTAAGGGCTGTAACAATGCCTTGTGGATTCATCTCAGCTGAACATACAGTCATAACTGACTACTGGGTGTGCAGCAGCAGTTCAGGAGAGCCCCCGTGGACCTGGCGGGTCACTGCTCAGACCCCTGGAATAGCCTCCTGGTGGACACTTCATTATTCGTGTACCAAAAACAAAGTCCTTCTGAGAGCAAGACATCAAACCTCCACCAGCTTTTAAGTCACTGAAATGTTTAAAATTTGTTCAATTTGGCATCTTTTGATTAGAAGGTAAATGACATACAATACAGGCCAAAAGTTTGGACACACCTTCTCATTCAATGCGTTTTCTTTATTTTCATGACTAATTACATTGTAGATTCTCACTGAAGGCATCAAAACTATGAATGAACACATGTGGAGTTATGTACTTAACAAAAAAAGGTGAAATAACTGAAAACATGTTTTATATTCTAGTTTCTTCAAAATAGCCACCCTTTGCTCTGATTACTGCTTTGCACACTCTTGACATTCTCTCGATGAGCTTCAAGAGGTAGTCACCTGAAATGGTTTTCACTTCACAGGTGTGCCTTATCAAGGTTAATTAGTGGAATTTCTTGCTTTATCAATGGGGTTGGGACCATCAGTTGTGTTGTGCAGAAGTATGGGTTAATACACAGCCGACAGCCTTATTGGACAACTCTGAAAATTCACATTATGGCAAGAACAAATCAGCTAACTAAAGAAAAACGAGTGGCCATCAGTACTTTAAGAAATGAAGGTCAGTCAGTCTGGAACCAAAGCCAAAACGCATTGAATGAGAAGGTGTGTCCAAACTTTTGGCCTGTACTGTACAAGATGGAGGTTGATGGTGCTGAGGACAGTCACAATCAGTGACAACTGACTAATTAAATACCAAATCAATGAGCACAGTTATGTGAATGTAAACAGACAAAAAGGGCAATCATGTCTGAATCTAGTGTTTTCCAGTTCAGTCCAGTCCACTGCATGGCTCGTTACAAAGGCTTCGTTATACATTGTGGCTTGAAAATGGTGGTGGTTCTTTATGAAGAAGGGAAGAATAAAGGACAGCACAGTAGCTTTTTTAGACAACCTGAACAACTTGAGCCCACCTTGTTTCTCATCACCATTTACTGTATTTTGTGAGCTACAACAAGAATATATTAGCATTGTCATTAATCTTAGCCTTAATTAGCAAAGGCACACAACTGAGGCTTTCCTGATTAATCTATAAAGACTTTCATTTGTAACACAGCTGCTCTCCTTCAGGTCTGTCTCTCTCTCTTTTCATCAGGAGTGATGGGGCAGCGGTTTTATTTGCGCCACTCGAGCAGAAGACAGAAGCCATTTTGCCCAGCAGAGCAGATCTTAGGGCGCAATTATGCCGACTGAATGGCAAATTAGATTAGAGTTTGGAGGTACATGCTGTGTAGGAGATGGAATGAAACATTTTGGGGGCTCCATGGACCATACTTTTGGAGGTACTACTCTCCACATATACACCCACACACATACGTTCATATTCTACAAGCTTGGCCTTTTTGCACAGGTTTAAAGAGAATATGCCAAGCTGTGAGTGCTCGCCTCATTTTAGCATTTTGCTGGTTCAGTACATCTCAAAACATTTAATATATTAGTATACTACATAGTACCTATATATATCACAGCAATGAAAAATGAAATTGTAATGGATAGAAGCCATGGAGTGGATGGAATCCAGCTACAGAGCTTACAGAAGTTACATTATGTATCTCTAATCTGCAGAGCAGGTTAAAAGAAAAACTTACATAAAAGTAAGTTAAATGAATAAGCAATTACTTCTGAGTGTGTAACTTGCTGCGAAAACTTTGCAGCAGTCTTTTTTATCTGCACCAAACACTACCAGAAATTTCATCACATTGGAGAGAAGGCTTTTTATCATTATAATTGAGAGCAAAGATCAAGAAAAGCCCTTAGAAACCTATTTGGAAGCTAAAATGTTTACCTCACAGAAGCTTTCGGGATCAAACCCTGGTGGTGTTAAACCACTCATTTATTATTTTGGACAAATTATATCTTACCTTGTACTATATCTTGTAAGTCATTTCTGTGTTGGTCCCCAGAGGTTTGGGTGGCAAATACAAGGTGCAGCTACCCCAGCCCTTCACTGTTTGCCTACTTGTCTTTTTCCATTGTTCTTTCTCTAACCTTTGGACGAAACACACTCCCTTTCATTGACATGCTCGACCAGCCACTAAAGCAACAGCTTGTTTCTTCTACCTCTATTTGACCATTGTTGATGGGAAGAGCTCCTTGGGGGAATGTGTCAGCATGTATCTACCTGTGGAGCTGGTCCATCTTCCCAGATCTGCCAGGATTGAGGGTAGGTGGTATTGGTGGCATATAACGCAAGACCGAGAGGGAGAGAAGACAGGTTTTGGAGGGGGAGGTGCTGTAGATCAAGGGGGATTTTCTGGTTGTCAAGCTCCCTTCGTCTTTCCGAGAGGCAAGGAGGGAAGCGGTGCAGCTGTCGCTATCCACCTGGGTACTTCAAAAAGACGCCCAGATGTTCAACACTGTGGCGTACACACACACATCATCATCTACCAGCCAATCCAGCCCAAACACCTCAACATACACACACATAAACACAGAGACGGCTGGTGAGAACATTACCCACTTGACTTGAAACTCCCATTGCACTTGACATGTCCCACCCATCCTTGTCTGCTCCCATATTACACTGGCAACTGCAGCTGTTGCGAGATCACACATAATTTGCTCATTTTTTCCTTGTTGTCTTGTGAAAAAAAAGTCAGATTTTTGTTGTATCAAGCCTGAGCCTCTATTGCAGCTACCTTCTTAAAGCCAGAGGCACTAAGCTGCAGCGGAGACAATTTCGGCACACTACACAGTGGGTGGCCATAATTTGCTGTTTAACGGGCATCCAGATGGCTCAGTTGATTGGACAATAATGGCGGTATCATCAGAATGGTAGTATCATCAGCTCTTGTACTTTTAAGAATCTGCATAATCACTGGAAAAATGCAAATCTCCTAGTAAAGCTTCAGGAACAGTACAGTATGTATACAGACAATCTACCCCCTCCCTGTTTCCTTTTACACGCAGTTGGTCCACACATGGCTGCATTAAGGGGCATTAGGATGCAGATTTGCTGTCAGGCCCCTAGTGGACCTCCCACATAGAGCAGACTCAGCAGAGTAAACATGGCAGCTTCATTATTTTTGCAGAACCCAGCTCACAGTTTGCAGTCGACTTGATAAAACATTTTTTTGTGGATTTTCATCACATGCACAAAATGCAAAATGTCAGGAGGATTGCTTGATTTGTTATCCAGCCATGTTCTGGCTATCCATCTTTGATACCTGCTTAATACAGGTTATGTGATATGTCAATAAGCCTATTCCCAGTCATTGTTTTGAATGTCCCCAACATGTGCCTACAGTATCTGAATAGGTCAATATGAAAACCTTCTTTCTCCTTCTCCTATATACTGTATACACTTAAGGCAGTCATGGACAGTCATTCTTCCTTTATCACATTTGAACCCAAGTTATGACACATGGACAGTTTTCTTCAGAGGAAACATTTTTCTTGTTTTCTGAACAGAATGTGACTCTTTGTTTAATTGAACCGATTCAAGTCTTTGCCCATGATAAAGATACACTGGTCATCATGTTTTCAACGCACCTGCTTAATCTTCACAGAAGATAACCACGTAAATGTGATCCTGGCAATGGTCCACACATAAATTTGTTTCTGGGGAGAGCACAATGAAATTTAACCTGAACAAGCTTTATCACACCATGTTGGCCATCACAGCCAGATGTCGGCCAGTGTTGCAATTAAAAATGGGTCCAGGCAACACTTTGGCCAGACTCGTTAAAAGGACATGTACAGCTGTTGCCCAGGTTAGCCGTTGTTTTGGATGAAGACACGAGAAGAGGACTGGCAGGAAAAGATGGTCCTGTGGGAGCTGTTAGTGGAGACAGAAGTTTTAATTGATCTGCCATTTGTCATGGGACTGTGTGAACTGTTTAAAGGTGTCTGTCTGCAGCGTGCTTGTTGATTTCAGTATAGAACAATTAATCATGAACATGCACACAGGGGTTTCTGTGGTTATCCTGCCACCATCTGCTATTGGTTACACAAAATTTGACCAGTAGATTTGCAATGCATGAGTGTGTCTTAACATCACTCTATTAGAGATTGCAGATGGAAACAGATACCTGCTGCTATCAGATGGCTGTAAAGAGGATCCCCAGAGTGCAGCAAAGGCTGGAGACTAAAGATGGAGAAAGTAGTATAAGAAAGTATAATTAAAGGTTTCATCTGTGTGTTTTGTGTGAGAGGTCTGTGTGTGTGCACCTTCACCAAATAAAGTGACCAAAAATATTATGGAACAAAAGTGAACTGAGCTGTCGACCTGCTCTCAGCAGGCAGGCTGAGGCACACTGTCTAAGATGCACTCAGTCTTGGCACCGAGCAGCAGCGCGCTGGCCATCTGGCATACGGGGACACATCCTGGTGGACAATCAAAACATCCTGAAAGTTTCTTTACCAGCCCAGACACCACGACAGAGCTCTATTACTGGACCTGGTGTCCACCTTTAAACTGCGAGTCACCAACTGGGAACCACTGGTTTCCACTGTTCATGTCATTACATTCTTTGTACTATGTACTGTACACATGATACTGCTTCATTGATCATAATGCACATACTTCAGATTGGTTTATTATTTACTCAGTACATCTAATAATATTCATTTATATATATATATATATATGTGTGTGTGTGTGTGTGTGTGTGTATGCTATTGTTAGATGTCTGGCTAAATTATTTTTGTGGGTGCATGTAAGAGGGGAAAATGTTTGTTTGACTAACAGACCTTGAAATAAACACAGAAATTGTGCATTTTTGAATTTCACGGCGTAATATGCTAATGCTGATTTTTGGCTAACCACCACATTAATATCAATATCTCTTTAAAGGGACAGATTTTCCAGAATCAGGAAGATGTTCATTTGAACAAATGTTAAGAACATCAAATTAAAGCATTCAAAAGAGATTTCTGAAGGCTGTGAGACACTTGTTGCTTCCTGTTGGAGCTCGTCCAGAAACATGTATTCTACCCATTCAGCCTCCACCACCAGGGGGAGTGTTGAGACTGAACAACACAGACGACACACTCTGGCAGTTTGTGGATGCAAGCAGGTGAGGAGGCACACACAGACACCTTCACACACACATACCCAGTCCCACAATCCTTTTGGCAGTGAGCGGTGATGCAAAGGTGAACAACGCGATAGGAGCCTCGGATATTTTTTCAGACTAGCCAGGTTCAATTTCAATGCTTTGATCTGTGAAATAATGGCAGCAGACTGCAACATTGTCATTTCCCACAGGATCGAGCGAAGGAATTGAGAAAGACGAGCTAATTCTGCCACTCTGAGAGCAAACAGGCAGATGCAAGGCAGAGAGAGGTTGCACTGTGAGGAGGAAGGACAGATATGGGAACGGTGCAGACTGAGCCACAAAGAAAGGGAGAAGAGATAGATGAAAGAGAGGAGGGCATGACGTTGTGGGACAGCCAAGTGGCAGCGGGATACAAATATAGGAGAGATGACAGAGTAGATGAGGGAAGGGAGAAGAGAGAGCACAGGACAGGATGATAGAGAGAGCCTGGAGGAGGAGGCGGGGGGAGAGAGAGAGAGAGAGAGAGGAAAATGAGGAGGTAGGAGGCAGGAGAGCAGTTATGGCGGGAGCATTTTCTTTGGCACTCACCAGGTGAGATGAGGGCAGACACTTCTATTCTAGAACGGGGCAGAGCAGGGGCACCCAGGGGCTCTGGGTTCTACTGAATATTACATGAGCACACACATACACATACATGCACCAATGGATGTCTGAGGATGAACGTACGAGCCAATGCACACATTCACACACACACACACACACCCAGTGAGGGGTGGGTGGAAGTGGGTGGATGAAGCCAACGAGGCCAGTGGATCAAAAGCGACTTAAATCCCTCAGAAGGAATCAGTGGGATCAGACTCAGGGAGGTGGGAGAGTGTTTGTGAGTGTCAGGTTGGATCTTTACTGGATCAATGCACGTTCCTCTTCGCTCCCTCAATTGAATATTCATTCATAATACATGCACATTTATGACCAGTGTGGTCATCGTGTTGGTGGTGGAAACAGGAAATTGTAGTGCTTCTTCAAATCTGCCAGATCTATAATTAATTTGTTCAACTCTGTCTCCTTGTTTTTCCTAACAATTGCTGTCAGGTTAAAGGGTCAGTGCAGCAAAATGATAAAAACAAACAAACAAAAAAAAAAACAACAACATATTTTTCTCTTACCTCTTGGTGGTATATTGCTTAGATTTTGAGACATCTGTCTCCACCACAATACATGGGAGGAGAGTCAGAGTTCATGGTGCTCACAGTATTGCAAAAACTACAGAGTAAAAGTAATAATCATTTTTTTAAAAGCTCCCTAGACTATGTTTTTCTTTGTGTCTTGTCATGTCATTCGTTCCTGTTTCATTTTTAAATACTCACCTTGTGTTTTAATTACTTCACTTCCTGCCTCTGTGTGTTTCCCGCCCTGATCAGTTTAATCTGTCCCTTTGTCATGAGCCCATTCTCTGCAGTTCTGTAGCATAGCCAGAAAAAATTATATAGGCGGGCCTATGGGATATAATCTGCCATCTATCTGTCATGAGTTCGTTTTTTTGCTGGACCCAAGAGCAACACACAGATGCAGGGGACTGAGAAAAAGGGATTTATTAAACACAAAAAACCCCAGGACTTACAGGAAAAAGACAATAAGGCGACAAACTAAGGAGTCCAGGTGGTGAGGAGTTGCCTCAGTGGCTGAAGGCTGGATGGTGGAGACGTGAAGGTGAGGAGCAAGCACTGGTGAACAAAGGGGACACTGAATCACGCTGGAGAAAGACACAAAACACTGAGCACTATAGAGATCACCAGGAACACACAGGGCACGCGAGGGAGTGAGGGGACAATCTGGCAAGTTCCAGGTCGAACCACAGAGCTTTTAAAGCTGCCGGTGGTTAGGTGGAATGAGGAACAGCTGAGAGAAGGGAGAGGGGACCCAGCACCTGCAGGCCACACCTCCAGCCACTGAAGCAATGCCTGAACAGAAAGACAAAACCAAAAACACTGGAGTAATAGACTGAAAATAAACCAGCAAAACACAAGAAAACCAAAACCATGACACTATCATATTATCTGTATCTGTAACAAAGCTCCTGATTTTGTTTACTGGTGCTGAACAAGGTGTGACAGCTGCAACATTGTTTTTTCAATTAATGCTGCAGGAATTTCCTCAATAATATTATAGCGGAACTGTGTGTATTACATGTTTGCACAATGTCTCTATGGCGACACTTCAGTCAGTGTTTCAGAAAACTATGAAAGAGTAATGTGAAATACATACCACACTATCACAGAACTGAAAGCATGCCATCTGTGCAAGTATTACATATCACACCATGCAGCAAAGCGTGGCATTAACAAAGTTCAGCTTCATTTGTAATATGTCATTACATTTGTAATCCCTCAGCTGAAAAGCACATTAGTATGCTTTGAACGTCAAAAACCAAAGTATGTATAGGAGCCATGTTACACACCACAGCATCACAGTACAATATGGATTTGGTCTTAAAGAATTAAATCATTTTCATCATAATCCAATGAGAACTGGCTGAGACTACTATAATTTCATAAACAGACTGTTAAAAAGAACTGTAATTTGGTACTAATGATAGGGAAAACAGAGACAATGTTCTGATAAAGTTATTTGAGTTGGAGATCAGTTAGCTGTGTTCATTATTATTTTATTGTTGTAAACAATGTGTATGGAAATATGTGACCTGAGTTCAGAGCAATTGCATCAGAACAGCCTACATTTTGGCAAACTGTCACTATATAAAGTATGCGGAATTAGATGTTAGAAGTTCCTGTTTGCAATGTACCCAGGGATGTACAGGCACTACCACCGGACTGCCTTGATTCTGGAGAAAACCTGAAAATGTGATGATTGCCAGCGTTTTGGTTTGGAGTTATAGAGAGCATCTTTTTTTCTGTGCATTATAAGTAGATTTATGGATGTACATTTGTGATGGACATCAGGTATAATTATACCTGGGATGAGTCACACTGAAATGATGTGAAAATATGTGAATCATGTCTGTGCATTCAAATTTGACTGAGTTATGACTCAGAGAGCAGACACTTTTTCACACAAATTGCAGCAACAGGGCACAAAAGGCTAAGGTATTAAAGTACCTTGATTACCTCTGTGAGCNGGATTTATATTCCACTATGTCCATTTTCTAAAATGCTCTCTGTTCAATCTTAAATAAGCGGGAGTGTGAATAGGATTATAATATGACGGCAGCGGTGATGAGCAATTCAGGGAAGGGGTTTGACCAATCCTCGTAAGCGTGGACTGGTCTCTAGCTATAGCGGGAGACGAAGCGAGGGAGGGTGGGGTACCCCCATTATGGGGTGAAGGTAAAGGGAAGGGTTTATGTTTTGCCTGTTGGAGGCATGGATTATTATTTTCTTTTGTTGTGCCCAGAATATATAGTTTTGAATTACAAAGCAACCACAAAGCCAGGTCACTCATTGTATTGTATATATGTCTCAAGGTATAGATCTTAAGTTTATAACATGGAACTGTAGGGGCCTACAACGCCTTCAAAAAATCAAACAAGTTATAAATAAATTAAAGGAGATGGATTCCAAAATAGTGCTCTTACAAGAAACACATCTTCTTGATGATAATCTCTTGAGAGTAAGGAGGAGATGGAGGGGTAATGTATATACGGCAACATTTTCATCCCAATCCAGAGGGGTCATGACACTAATACACGAGTCAATTCCCTTTCAAATTAAAAACATTATTAAGGATAAAAGAGGAAGATATTTGATTCTCCAGGGTACTCTTCTTTCTGAATTTCTAAATTTAACAAACATTTATGGACCTAATGTAGATGACAGTAATTTTTACAATGATCTCTTCTTTACCCTTTCTACTCTTCAGGGTTCTCATATAATTGGGGGAGATTTTAACTGCGTGTTAAACCCAAAAATAGACAGATTAAGTGGAGCGGATCATTCACATACTAATTGTAGAGCTATAATTCATAGATTTATGGCAGACTTAAAGTTAATGGATATATGGAGGGAAAGAAATCAGAATATTAAAACCTATTCCTGTCATTCAGGTACTCACCAAACTTATTCTAGAATTGATTTTTTCCTTGTCTCCACCATTTTGCAATCTAGAGTCCATGACTGTTCCTATGACAACATTGTGATCTCAGATCATGCCCCCTGCTGTTTGGTTTATAGAGATACCAAGTTTAAAAGAGATCCCCCGAGTTGGCAATTCCAACACAAATGGTTACAAGATGAAGATCTGGTTAAATACTTAAGTAAGCATATAGATGATTTTTTTTTAATTAATACTACGCAAACAAGTGCATGTATGAAATGGGAAGCATTTAAGGCATTCTTTAGAGGACATATAATTAGTTATACAAGTTTTAAATCTAAAAAAAATCGAGAGGTTAGGTCACAATTGGAAAGCAAAATAAAAATGCTTCAGGAGAAAGTTAACAAAGATTACAATTCCCAATTAGAAAAAGAATTATCTATTTTGAGAGCAGAATATGACAAGCACTCTGCATCTAGAGCTGCATCAAGTCTGTTGCGTCTTAAACAATCATTTTACGAACAGGGGGATAAGGCTGGCAAGATGTTGGCATGGCAAATAAAACAATTGGAATTCAAAATGCCTATTACATCTATTATTTCAAATAGCCAAACCTTATTAGATCCAGAGGAAATTAATATGGCATTTAAAGGATATTATGAAGAGCTGTACAAAGCACAAACAACTAAACAACCAGAGGACATAAATATTTTTCTAGACATATTAGATATACCCAAGATCTCAAAGGAAAGCAAAAATACTTTAAATTTGGAAATCATGAGAGAAGAAATAGGACAAGTAATTGATGGTATGAAATCTGGGAAAAGTGCAGGGCCAGACGGCCTTCCAATCGATATATATAAGAAATTTAAAAATAGATTAATTACTCCCTTGTTGGAAATGGTTAAAGAAGTTTTTCAATCAAATTATCTCCCTCCCACAATGAATACAGCATTGATTGCCCTTTTGCCAAAACCAGGCAAATCCCCAAACAAATGTGAAAATTTTAGACCTATTTGTTTATTAAATTGTGATCTAAAAATCATAACTAAGGTTTTAGCTCGGCGATTACAAACCATTTTGCCAGATATAATTGATCGAGATCAGAATGGGTTCATAACAGGCAGACAGGGCTTTCACAATGTAAGAAGAGTGTTAAATATAATACACTATAATAACGAAACTCCAGACACTGCGCTTCTGTCTGTAGACGCCGAAAAGGCATTTGATAGAGTAGAGTGGTTGTATCTTTTCCAGGTTCTTGAAAAATTTGGATGCGGAATGAACTTTTTGAAATGGATAAAGATACTATACAAAAATCCGACTGCTGCAATTATGACAAATAGAAATACTTCAAAACCAATTAATGTTAACAGGGGCTGTAGACAGGGTTGCTCGCTCTCCCCCTTGCTATTCACATTAGCAATAGAACCATTCGCAATTGCAATACGTTCACACCCCCAGTTTAATGGGATTCGGATTGGACCGATGAGTCATAAAATTTCTCTTTTTGCTGATGATGTTATTTTATTTTTGTCTAATTTGAGCAAATCAATACCAATCATTCTGAGAATAATCCATTCATTCAGCAGCGTTTCAGGTTATAAAATAAATACAGCCAAATCTTCAATCCTGCTGTTAAATTCAAAGGAAAGAGCCAATCCAATTCAGGATGTACTACAATTTAATGTAGTTTCACAGTTTGAGTACCTGGGGATACAAATTTTACCAGATCTAAAACAGTTAATAGAAACAAATTATAATCACATAAATATAGAGCTTAATAATTTAATTAAAAGATGGATGCCGTTACCAATAACAATGATTGGGAGAATCAATATATTAAAAATGAATGTGCTGCCAAAATTACTATATTTGTTTCAAAATATTCCCCTGCCACCTCCTCCTGCCACTTTTTCTCGAATAAAAAAGATGTTCATACGGTTTATATGGAATAATAGAAGGTCAAGACTTCGACTATCTTTGCTGTACCTCCCATACGATCATGGAGGTCTGAAATGTCCAAACCCCCAATTATATTATTGAGCTGCACAACTGAGATGTATGATGTTTTGTTACACAAATCATTTGCCACATTGGGTAGATATGGAAAGCCAAGGGTTACATTTAGAACTCCCTTTATATATGTATTCAAATACTGCTACAAAACTATTAAAACAGACAAAAAACCCAATACTTAAAAATATGATTAGAGTTTGGAGAGATGTTAAAAAATATTTAAAAGAACCAAATTGTTTATCTCAGTTTAGTCCCATATGGGGCAACCAATCGTTTATACCTGGGAAAGAGGATGTAGTGTTTCATTTATGGAGAGCCAAAGGATTGAGAATGATTCAGGATTTGTTTCTACCCAGATCTGACACTGCGTTGAGCTTCCAGGAGTTGCAAGAAAGATTTAATATAGATAAAAAATATTTTTTTAAATATCTTCAACTCAGAAACTTCATACTGAAACCTCAGAATAATGTTTTGACAAAACCTACTTTATCCACATTAGAAGAAATGATGATAAAAGATAGTTGTAAAAAAGGTATAATATCGTATATCTATAATATCATGATGTCAAAAATGTCTGAAGATTCATATGATAGACTTAAAGCTTGGAATAAAGATTTGTCATTACAATTATCAGAGGAAGACTGGAGAGATGCATGCAGTCTGACACATACCAGATCTATTAATATACGTCTCAGATTAATCCAATATAAATGGTTATTGAGGGTTTATGTAACACCAGTAGATCTCAGTCGCTACGACAGAAATTTTTCCGATGTGTGTCCAAAATGTACTGAATGCAGAGGAACATTGGTTCATTGTATGTGGTACTGTAGAAAAATTGTACAGTTCTGGGAGACAATAAGAAGTGACATTGAAAAACTAATTTCTAAGAAATTTGCCTTTGACCAAAGACTGTTTATGTTTGGGTTATACCCAGAGAATCCCACATACACAAAAGTTGAGAAAGTTTTTATAGACATAAGCCTGTTAACTGCAAAGAGGTGTATCTCATTATGTTGGAAGGAGGTCCATGGACCTGCGGTGGGTCAGTGGAGGCAACAGATGTTGTCTACCCTCCCACTGGAAAAGATCACCTATGTACTGAAGGGCAGACAAAATATTTTTGAGGGTATTTGGGGGCCTTTTGTGGCATATGTCAAGAACCTAGGGATACCAGAAAGTGTGCAATAGGTTGCTTCGCTTTTGTTTGTTTTTTCTTTTTTGTTTTGTTTTGTTTTTGTTTTTGTTTCTATTGCAAAAGGGCACCGTGTTGTGATTATGTATATGTGTTATTATGCTATGAAAAATAAATAAAAAGAGATATGGAAAAAAAAATAAAATAAAAGGAAAAACAAGACAGAGCTGGTACCAACCCTTTAAAATCTTTACTCTAAAGGTCCTTACACACCAGGAGCGTTTTTTTCATGCGATTAATTTGGATGTCAATTTTTTTTTTTTTTTTTTTTTCGAACTTGTATCCTGTCAATACAAGCGTTCACATCAGCGACGTTTTCTCGTCCGGCCATATTGCGGCATTTATTTTTTCGCATCAAGGTCGAATTTTCCGAAGTTTCGTATCCTGTGTGTCCACTTCTGACCAATCAGATTGCGTGTTGTTGAGCTGTCACATCACTGGTGTATCCAACATGGCTGACTGGCTGATTGTTTACGTGTCGGAGAACAGAGTGCTTTTTTGATAAAAAACATAAAAAATAAAACATGTCATTGTCACGCCCTCGACGTCAGGCTCCGGCTAGCGGCAGTCGGAGCACTCGCTCTCTCCCTCGCTCTCTCTCTCTCTCTCTCTCTCTCTCTCTCAGGCAGGCTTCAGCAGGGCTGGCAGCGGAGTATGCAGGCAGGTGTGCCGGCTTTCCCATCAGCTGATTGACGCGCCGCAATTGGACAGCTCCAGCGGCAACTTCCGATCAGCCTGGATTTCAGCTGCAGTCAGACCATGCTCCGATGCCAGACCGTTGTACCACCCAGTCAGTCTTGTTCTCGTACATGTCTAGCTGCTTTGTCCGTACCTGTCGCTAACCCCCGTTCTCCCTTTTCAGTCTAGCCGGACCTCTCGTCTTCCACCACTCCAGACTCCTCGCCGTACGCCAGCCATTCCCCCTCCTGCCTCTCTGTAGTGGTGCCAGTTAAGTTCGTTTGTAGCTGTTTGTCTGTTAGTCCGTTTTTGCCCTGTCCGCATTATTAGCTTATGCCCGTTAGCCTGTTAGCCCTCTCAGCCTTTAGCCTGAGCACCCTTAGTTTGTTTTAGTTATTAGCTCGTTAGCCTTCTCAGCTTTTAGCCTGAGCACCCTTAGTTTGTATTAGTTATTAGCCCGTTAGCCAGTACGGGGCAAAGACGCTGGACACCGACTAATGGCTATCCGTCAGGGAACCCGGAGTGTGGCAGAATACTCCATTGAGTTCCGGACCCTAGCCGCAGCGAGTGGGTGGAATGATGATTCCCTTCAGGGAGCCTTCTACGCTGGCCTACACGATGACGTCAAAGATGAGCTGGCAACCCGTGAAGAGACCAGTACACTGGACCAAACCATAGCCCTGGCCACGCGGATTGATAATCGGATTCGAGAGAGGCGGAGGGAACGCCACCAACGGACCGAGGGTCCCTGAGTTCCCATTGCCACCAGGGGCGCCCTTCCCCCCGCACCTCGACGCCCATCCGAACCTGAACCCATGCAGCTCGGCAGGACCCAGCTGTCAGCCCAAGAAAGGCAGCTTCGCCGGGACAACAACTCCTGCATGTATTGTGGAAAAACCGGCCACTACATCGCCTCCTGCCCCAGCCGCTCGGGAAAAGGACCGGCTCACCGGTAACTGGGGAAATCCTGGTGAGCCGAACCTCCTCCTCTTCCCCCCGTCGGTTACAAGTACCGGCTTCCCTCTGTTGGCAGACCCGTCCAGTTCCTGTTCAGGCGTTGGTTGACTCTGGGGCGGATGAGAGCTTCGTGAATCTCCAGTTCGTTGAACAAATGAACATTTCCCTGGTTCCTCTGGAACCCCCTCTGTCTGTTCGCGCCCTCAATGGTCAGCAACTTTCCCTCATCAAACTTAAGACAGCTCCTGTTTCCCTGGTCTTGGCAGGCAACCACCATGAAACCATTTCCTTCTACGTCATCGACCATTCCAGCCCGCCTTTGGTTCTTGGCATTCCCTGGCTCCAGCTCCATAATCCCCACATCGACTGGAAGAAAGGGAAAATAATTTCCTGGGATGCCGGCTGCCACGAGACCTGCCTCCGTTCGGCGCTGACTCCCTCTGCCTCACCTGTCTCCAGCCCACCTGCTCCAGTAATATTGGACTCGGTTCCCAGTGAGTACCATGACCTTGCTCCTGTTTTTAGTAAAGAGGATGCCCTCTCCTTGCCACCTCATCGTCCTTATGACTGTGCCATCAACCTCATCCCCGGGGCCCCATTACCCACCAGCAGACTTTACAACCTGTCCAAGCCTGAGCAAGCGGCCATGGAAGACTACATCCGTGACTCCTTGGCCGCTGGAATTATCCGACCATCTTCCTCCCCGGTGGGCGCAGGGTTCTTTTTCGTCGACAAAAAGGATAAGACTCTACGACCCTGCATTGATTTCCGGGGACTCAACGACATCACCGTCAAGAACACCTACCCTCTCCCCCTCATCAACTCCGCCTTCAACCCCCTGCACGAAGCCACCATTTTCACCAAGCTCGACCTACGCAACGCTTATCACCTCATTCGGATCCGTCAGGGGGATGAATGGAAAACAGCCTTCAACACCCCACTGGGACACTTTGAATATCTGGTCATGCCTTTCGGACTCACCAACGCACCAGCAGTGTTTCAAAACCTCATTAACGACGTTCTGAGAGACATGATCAACCGGTTCGTTTTCGTCTACCTGGACGATATCCTCATCTATTCCAGAAATGCCCAGGAACACACCCGTCACGTCCGTCAAGTGCTGGAGCGCCTCCTGAAGAATCGCCTGTTTGTTAAAGCGGAAAAATGCGAGTTCCACACCACTACCATTTCCTTTTTGGGGTACATCATCTCAGCTGGGGAGATCAAGATGGACCCTGAGAAGTTATCTGCGGTGAGAGATTGGCCGCGCCCTGAGACCCGCAAGCAGCTGCAGCGCTTCCTGGGGTTTGCTAACTTTTACCGCCGGTTCATCCGCAATTACAGCCGGGTAGCTGCACCTCTCACATCCCTCACCTCTGTCAACAAGCCTTTTCTTTGGACATCTGAGGCGGAGGATGCTTTCAATGAGTTGAAATCCCGGTTCACCTCCGCCCCCATCCTGGTTCAACCCGACCCCAGTCAGCAGTTTATCATGGAGGTGGACGCATCGGATTCTGGAGTAGGGGCCATACTTTCTCAGCGGTCTCCCTCTGACCAGAAACTTCATCCTTGCGCCTTCTTTTCTCGGCGAGCGGAATTGTTAGAAACGATGTGGGCAACAGAGAACTCCTTGCGGTCAAGTTAGCCTTAGAGGAGTGGCGCCACTGGCTAGAAGGTTCTGAGCAGCCCTTCATTGTGTGGACCGACCACCGGAACTTGGAATACATCCGGTCGGCTAAAAGACTAAATGCTCGTCAGGCTCGCTGGACGCTCTTCTTTGGCAGATTCAGTTTCACCCTTACTTACCGGCCAGGGTCCAGAAATGTTAAACCTGATGCTCTCTCTCGCCAGTTCTCTTTTCAGGAGTCGTCCGTTAGCCCTGAACCCATTCTCCCCAGCTCCTGCGTGGTGGCATCCCTGACCTGGGAAATCGAGGCCAAGGTCCGGCAGGCCCAGGAGCAGACCCCTGATCCAGGTATTGGCCCCCCTAACCTTCTGTTTGTCCCTGATCCTGTCCGTTCTCAGGTGCTGCAGTGGGGCCATGCCTCCAAGTTGACCTGTCAACCTGGAGTTAACCGTACCCTGGAGGCGATAAGACAGAGGTTTTGGTGGCCCACCATGGACAAGGACACCAGGGAATTCGTGCTGGCCTGCCCCACCTGTGCCGCCAACAAGACCACCAATCGACCTAGTGCCGGCCTCCTGCAGCCACTGCCGGTGCCACACCGTCCTTGGTCCCACATCGCTGTGGATTTTGTCACCGGACTGCCACTATCCCAGGGAAACACTGCCATCCTGACTATTGTCGACTGGTTCTCTAAGGCTGCCCACTTCGTGCCCCTGCCCAAGTTGCCATCTGCCAGTGAGACGGCAGAGTTATTGATCCACCATGTGTTCCGGCTCCATGGCATCCCGTCTGACATCGTCTCTGACCGTGGTCCCCAATTCACTTCTGAGGTATGGAAAGCTTTTTGTGCCGCTATCGGAGCTTCTGTCAGTTTCATCCCCAGTCCAATGGTCAAACGGAACGTACCAATCAATCCTTGGAGACGTTCCTTCGCTGCATGACTTCGGGGAATCCTTCTGCGTCATCAACCCCAGTGCGGTGAGATTGAGGCTGCCTGTCTCCATGAGGATCCACCCCACATTTCATGTCTCCCAGCTTAAGCCAGTGAAGGAAAGTCCTCTGGCCCCCCCTGTCCGACCCCCTCCTCCACCCAGGATGGTGGATAACGCACCAGCGTACACAGTCATAGTCATAGTGTCAGATCTTGCATATGAGGATGGTGTGTGTGCTTAAACAGTTTTCAAACGTCTTTGCTAACCTGCTCAGATAAAACATTTTTCTTTTTAGAAAGAAAAAGGAGCACCAATTCGCCATCACTTGAGGTTGACGTAGACTCCATTTTCGTTCTCTTGCTTCCTCCCGGGACGCATCTTTTTTCCCCCTCGGAAAGTCGCAAAATCACATAGTCAGGTGCGTCAAAATTTGCCTCCGAATATTTGCAATTTTGCATCGTATATTCGCGTCGTTCCCGGTGTGTAAGGACCTTAACTTGGAAGGCTTGAAGGCTGACATCAGAATCTACTGTATAGATAAATGGGCTCTCCACTCGTCAATCAAACAGCATCAGCGGAGTAGTGCCATTCTTGAAGTTGTTAGTGACTTTCTACATATATTAGGTGCTGTTTTCTTTATCTTGTGGTCCTTATCACTGTACACTTCTGTTTATTCCAGACATAACAGAAGTGTAAAATGCATCATTCACCAGACAGCAGACACCGAGAAGCAAGAGGTAAACGCTTTCATGAACTGATTATCAGTTGACGTTTGATGGAATCTCTTAGCTAAATGAATATTTCTTTGTATTGTAAATTTGTATACATTTTACAGCAAATACGCTCATCTATTATACAACAGCCAGACAACATGAAACCTCTGCTATTCTCACAAGAGACTGAGCCTCAGTCTAATTCCACATAGTTCCCCTCTAACTCTGCAGTGATGGGCCTTTGTAATTCAAAGCCCTGATAGAGATAAGAGAAGAGCCTCCTGCCTCTCTCTTTCTTCGGGGGAGACACCAGCTTTATGGATTAAAACCTGTCGACAGTAATGGGATGTTGGTCCATGGACAGCTTTGATGGTGTCTCCCCTCCTGCTATTGATTTCCTCCCTGCTGGCCATCACTCAGCCCAGCTGTAAGTGAGTTGTGAAAGTCTTCGCGTCTCGCCCCTCTTTGTTGATCTCTGGTCAGTCGGAGAGCACTTCTGTGTGTATGTGTGTTTGTGGATAGTGTTACAGAGAACATTAGCGGTGTGTGAGTGTGTGTTTGTGCACAAGTGTTTGTGTCATAAATGGAAGAAAGAACAGGAATCAAATGGTAGTTTTGGAAGGGGCCTGACGTGTTGTGTCAACTTTTGATTTCATTAAATCTCACCACTTCCACCAAATTGCATTCATGTCAGGGTGGAGAAAGGAAAGCTTTACACACAAAGGTACAAGGAAAGTATTTAAAAAAAAATAGGAAGGAAGCAATTCAGTACTGCCGTAATCTGCCTTAATCTGGCTCCAAGAGTCCTCCAATTTGCAGATGGATAAAAACATGGTCAAAATTGCTGCTGCAGAGGCCCAGATATATATATATACCTTTCCCTTAATGCTACAGCCCAATAGATTCCTTCCTAAGGCTCCCTTCAGAGCCTTGAAGGGAGCCTGTGTCATGATCACTATGATCTAGATGTGTAAAATCTGCAGAACACGCCTTAAATGATAACAGCAAGCATTTGATCACTTGACCTTCATCAGAGGAAAGGTCTGGCCAAAGGAGAAGGAAAAAGAGCTAATAGTGACAACTGTGCTTTTTCAGTTTACATGGGAAATACAGTTCAGAGTTGTAATTCCCAAGGCCAACCCAAACACAGCACAGCTGCAACATATAACAAAAAAAAGAGAATTATTCAAAACAGAAAGCAATCAGGAAATCCAGATAACATTATCAATGCCTATTAGAAGTCATGAAGGTAGCAAATATTCAAAAAGTAGGAAAGCCATCAAATATTGATTTCTGTCTACATGATCAGTGCATGGCAGGAGCTCACACTACTGTCTCCCCTGCACTAGGGATGAGATTGCAATGGGAAGCGCAATGGATTCTGATTTGGCTAATGATCACTTTTCATCACATATTAATCAAATCATTGTGGCTCCTCATGAATTTCATTCACCTCTCTCATGAGGCTAGAATGTCATTTTCTCAGAACAGAGTATGACCTGCAAAAAAAACAAAGTAAGGTGAGCAATATACTTCCTGAATCATTCTAAAAATAACTGTGCTGGCTGGAATTTTACTCCATCCAAAAAATTAGTCTCTCCATATGACTTCATGATCAAGTGCATATAGCCTGTCAGGGCTTCTTATTTATTTTAGCTGAAAGGAAATCAAAATGATTCCAGTCCATATGAAAGTGGTCTGACATTTAAAAATTGCACAAAGGACAGTTATAAAATGGGTTATTATTATTATGCTGTCATTCATATGCTATTTGGATCATAAATAACTACAGTTGATCTGATTCTCTTCTTTTTGGGAGATACTGACTGTACTGTCATGGTCGCAACAGTATTTTTTGAAACTGTGTCCAAGTGTAAGTGCACCCAAACTTGGGGCTCATGGGTGTACGGGTGTCACCACACAATCTTTGATCAAAGAAAGAGAAAATGATTACTTACTACATTTTTCTGGAACTTTTAACCACCACTTATCTTTCAACTTGAGCCGGCCTCTCCTCTGCAATAGTCTTTAGGAGAACATTTTCATTTTAGGGAAGTAAAGGACAAATAAAGCAACAACTAGTTAAGCAAATTACTGCTCAAGCTAATTAAATTATGTTGTTTTTTTATTTAGCAATTTTTAGCGTATGAGCAGAGTGAACAGACGTGTATGTGCAGCGTGTGTTTGTGCATGTGTGTGGGCGATACAAGAGTGCATATGCCACGGAAAACATGAGAGAGTGGGCGATGGCCTGAGGGAGGCTCGGGCAGACACAGGCCACACAATTCACTCATAATGCCATTTTGAGGAAACTCACAACTTTTAATGGCTTTTGCACTCTGCGAAAGGGGATGGAGAGGCGTCTGGTGCTTTAAGACGACTGTTCTGGGGGATTAATGCTATTAGGACTCAAAAAAGCAATTTTGCTCGAAAAAATGTCTTTTCCAGGAAGGTGAAAACACATGCATTAAAAAGAGGTCTTTTCTACATAGTAGTGATAAATGACCTCATTATCAGATGTCGGCTAGGTGGAAAGGCTATGTGGGATTAAGTGCAGTGTAAAAATCGAACAGGGGGACGATAAAGAAAGGGAGACAGTGAAGGAAGGAGTGAGAAAGAAAAAAGAAAGAGCGACACTCATAAGCTGGGAAGAGGAGCAACAGCACAATTAGCTGTCCTTGAGACGCCTTCAGAGTCGGAGAAACGTGGAGAAATATCTCAAAGAAAGAAAAAGTGAAAGCTGAACCTACTGTCACTGCTTCAGACCTGGACAGCTATCCTTTCATCAACCCATTTATCCATCAGTCCAGTCTGATACCCTTCAATTCCTCTCACTTTGATCTGTTCTCATCTTCTCTTTGGCACTCACCATTATTATAAAATGACACTTGCAGTCAGCTGCCCTGTACCATCCTGTACAAGATGGAAGTTGAGATGTATGAATAGTATTCACCCATCAATCAGCGGTGAGAGGCCCCAGTGGCATGCAATAACACCGCGCTGGCACTGGGCACTTCAGACAATATACAGTATTGGGGCTACATGGTGAGTGATGGCGACATTGAGAGAGTGGCACTCGAAAAATGGAGAAAAACAAAACATCCATCAGTTCTGTTAGTTTTCTGGCTTTTCCTATTTTTCTATATGAAGGTCATTTATTTAGAGTGTGTTAAAGGAATTTGCTTGTTCTATTAGGCTCTAGAATAGGCAAATAGAAGGGTGGGATTGAGGGTGCTACAACACCCCCTGTTGGGTCAGATTGGAACAACACAGAATAATATCCTTTGATGAATTATTATTTATTAAAAATATATTAAAATGCTAGGGGAAGAATTATTCTGCTGTGGTTCAAGTAACAATTAAAAATTGAATGAGTAGTAGTAGTAGTAGTAGTAGTAGTGAGGCCTGTTATATGTTCATGACATGAACTCGCCTGACAAGTCATGTGAAAAAAAACAACAATTCAACACCACAGAACAAAAAAAAAAAGATGGATAAATGTAAGATGTCCTTTTTTAAAAACTGCAACAAACTAACTCTAACATTATACATGCATACATTGTGAATAAGCAGAGCATGTCAACTGTTCAATGTAGCACTGGCTCTGAAAAAGGTGACAAGCCTTAGTATTCTGACATAACTGCATCACAACATCACTGCAGCTCGAAGTGCAGGGGAGGAGCTAAATGGTACCTGGTGAAAATGTTGCAGAAAACAAAAGTGGATTTCTTCATTTTAAATAATCCAGATGCAACCAAAAGAAACAAGCGTCTTGAACACGACTTGAAACTCCGCCTGCATCTGTCAAGTACATTCCCCTGGGGTACTCATTTAATTCCAGTCAACTACGGTATCACACTCAGGTCAGGAGCATTATACCACATTAATCTCACCTGCGGTTGCAGTGCCCCCCTCTGCACACTCACACACACATACGTATGCTTCTCACCACACACTCACCTCACCCAACTGGGAAGGAAAAGACAAATGGCCATGCTTAACTTCCAGTGACCATCAAAGGTTCCAGCTTCACTTTCATTCCTAAATCTTGACGACATCTGAAATTATTTGGAAGAGAATAGTCATACCTCCTTCTCAATTACTTATGTACATCACGCAAGTTCTGACAGACATTGGTTGGAGGCCAATGCATAGTCTGCAATGCCTTTGAAGGACAAAAATACCTCTTGATTTACCTCTGATCTGTGATAGTTAAAACAGCTGAGCTTCATTAAGCAGGCATAGGCTAAAGGCCAAATGAAACATTAGACCATAATTCTGGAATTATTTACATGCAAATTTCAATTTAAAGGTTACATCTTTAAATGTAAATCCATGCTATGCATTGAGTTAAATAAACCCTCCAGTAAGAATGATCTGCCAAGAGTATTTGACCCAGCTCTACTCGCTGTGCAACCTTTTGTCTTGCTGGTGCAGGCTGCAGCGTTGCATCATGCTGCAAAATGCGCCGTCTTGATTGCAAGGGGAGCGGCAGGCCTGTTTGCTTAGAACAAAGAGGAGAGATGTGGGGAAACAGTTTCTCAAGGTTTGCATGTGATAAATGTTAATTTCCAAAGATTTATTAGGTCATGTATGTGGAAGATGTAAAACACTAAATGAAGTCAAAAAGCAGAATGAATGTTGTCAAACATCAATATTTACTTTACAGTGTGATTGTTGGTTGATAGTCGGTGAGCCAACAGGGAGTCTTCTCTCGCTGCAAAGCTGCTGGCAGAGCTGTGTCAACATATGAAGTTCTGATTGTACGAGCGTGCGTTTCTTTGCTCAAGTGTTTGCTTCTCTCTGGGTTCTTTAGCTGTCAGTCAGGCTCTCCTGTTGTGGGTGGCCTTGTACGGCAAGCATAAACATCCACGCATCCACGCGCACAAAGACCCACGTGGGTGTGCAGACGTTAGCACAAAGACCTCGTCCTCCTCTTGCAGGTCCAAGTGCATATGTTCTACTAATTACTTTCCCATTTATACCTAATGCCACGAGGCTCCTTTCAGAGCTGCAGAATAACAGAGTTGCACTGAATTGCACGACCGCTGAACACACATCCTCTCCCGCTTCCTCTGCAATAACTTAATAATCATTTCAGTACTGATGTCAGCCTTGAGCCTTAGATGTGTATGTATAGAGGTTAGTCTTTAAATGTTTCTTGTTGCAAGGCAGAGACAGATATGTACTGATGCTTGTTACGTTTTTTTTTTTTCATTAGAATTGCACATCCTATTGCATTTTCATGACGATGATGATGAAATATATACAATGATATACAGTAGGCTAGAGGGAGCAGGGGTGTGCTAAATTCAAGGTAAACTGTGACCTTCAGCCAGGAAGTAACAGAAGACAACAAAAAACGATGTATAGACAGCAGCACTGAGAAAAAGGTTCATGTTTTTTTTTTCAAGTCTATCTATTTACATTTCTTCTTTACAATCTCAAATTCTGGTCTTTTGCATGAAAATGTTGCTGTGAGTATTGCATCAAGATAGATTTGAAAACTTTAATGTGCCATTTTTCTCACGCTGAACAGGAGGTGAAAACTGCGCATAAAATAAACACATGCAACAAAAATAGACACGGATTTGCAAAACTGATTTCATGGATGTACAGAGATATAACAGGAGAGCCTGAGGGGAAATAGCAGAAATGACAGCAGGCCTTGGTCAGGATTTGATAGATCTGAATGGATGTGATGTGATAGTGAACAACAGACTCATTTGTGTTTGGAGTGTAATTATTACACATATGTAATACACTCCATGTTGTTTGCTACGTCACATCCATTTGGCTAATAAACACAAAATGGATTCTCTTTTGTTCACTTTAAAATTATCCCATATGCTAACAACTGGCACTGAACAAAGAATTTTCTCAGTATTAATTAGTTAGCACTTACTACTTTATTGAAGACATATGTTTTATATGCAGCATAAATAGCAGCTAGTTTGTATTTTAGCTTCATTCTTCACTTTGCTGTCTGTCAGTAAAGTCCTATTCTGAGTCATCCTTGCCACCAGAGGCAATGTCCTCAATGAATATAATGTGTGTTTTGGCCAAATAATGCAAAACTATGCAAGGCATTGGGCAATAGATGATCATCACACAGGTTTAATCTCATTGAACAGTTACACATATTTTAAACTGCACTGAAGAACTAAAATAATCGATCCATTTTATGACAGGTACTAAGACTTAAAAAAACTAAATAAACGTCATTCCCAATCTTTTCAAGCGACTCTAACCGTCATCTGTTTACTGGTTTAACTTGATCGCAGTCTGTTGCTGAGAGAGCCCATCGGGCCTATAAAACCCAAGAAGTGGGACTAAACAGGTCTATAAACATCCCAATAGAGAGGAAGAGAAAAGAAGTAAAGTGAGAGCGAGGAAAACGTAGGGTTTTTATCATTCACAACATGACAAAAGCAGCCAGAATGCATAATGTAGGCTTTAATTTAAAGGCCAGTGGGGAAAAGGGATGATAAACATGTTAGTCTTTAATGAGCTCTATGATGGAAAGCCACATGTGCACTGCCAGAAAATAGGACATCCAAACGGGGAGAAGAGAGAGAGCCACGTATGAATGATTTACACAGACACTGTAGATCGACAGATACTGTACATGCTGTTCTGTAACGTGTGTGTGTGGCTTTACTAAAAGACTCTGAGGTACATCCAATAATCTGTTGGCCCAGATACAGCTGATCCTTTTCATCAATGAGAATGAGTGTAAATTATTAACAGGAGCTTTTATCCGCCGCTTCACTCCCTCCAACTGTGACTGCTCTCAGGCATGGATGCCCAGCATTAGAGCCCACCCTTGAAATAAAGCGAGGCATCATTGCTCAACACCTGCCTGTCAATAAAAGTTTCATTCTACGGTGTAAGTGGTTTTATAGCTGCGTGTAAACACGTCGCCTCTCACAGACAGTTTTGTTCCTGCTCACACCTTCTCCAAGGGGAGGGAGAGTGATGACGACCTGGAAATGTACAGCGTCTGCACATATTCGACATGCAGTTCTGTGCTGTGCTGCATGTGAAGACCGGCAGCAGGACGAGATTCAGGGTAGGGTGAAAGGATACATTTCATGCAGGAGCGTTTCATAGAGTCATGTATGATAATTAGGAGTATGTGGTACTCTTGAGGACATACATGAGGAGTTAGCAACATAAGTAGATTTTGTGTAGGCATACTTATTGAGTACTTTTGAAGTATGTAATTTTACTTTTGTTTTACCCTTCCACTACAGCCTTAGCTGGAGCAGAGACTACGATTTCAGTGTAAAAGCAGGCTGATCTTATTGACCTAAATCAATGTGTTGCAGCACCAGAGAAAAGTGTGTTAACATGTGTTTGAGTCTCCCCAGCTGAATGGTGTCTGCTGTCTAACGCCTCTCAAAATCTTTAATGTTGAATGACACACACCATATTGTAGCTTTATGAATACAGCACAAGCTTTAAAAGGAAAACAAAAAAAGAAACAAATCACTAGGGATGAGCCGGATACTCGTTTCAGACGAGTATCCGTTACGGATAAAGCATGTTTGACGAATACGATTATGATACGAGTAAAATATGTTAATATCTGTGTTCGTGCTGAAGGAAAATCCTCATTGTGGAACTGACTGTCTTCTCTCTGCGCTCTGTGATTGGCCAGTCACACACAGCGCCCGCCCCTCCCTACACAGACACGTCTCTGCCATAGACTGTATGGTCTCTGCACGTCTCTCCCAACCTGCTCCCAACATACGCGCGGTGCATTTGACAAGACAGAGCTGAAAACGGCTCGCGTCGCGTCGGTAAATGCCTCCGCTCCGCTCCGATTTTTTTTTTTTTTTTTTTTTTTTAACCGTCTGCTTGCTCTTAGTTTGGCTGGTGATATGAAGTCAATTGAAAAACTTTGCTCGTACTGAACGCGGCGCTTTTGAGAAGAAGTGAACAAGGCTGACATATTATTTCCCTGTTTGCCATCACTGGATGTTTGCATGAATCATGAAGTTCACACAGATCATTAAAAAATAAACAGTCTCACAGACCATTTACACACATACACACATATAGCTGTAGCTGAACACACAAAGTAGCCTATATTAATATTTTTATTGTATGTGGCTGCATGCAGTATCTGACACTTTCTCTCTGCAGTTCATGAAAATAATATTATAAATATTATTGAGATATACTGTATATAGGCTTTGAATACAGTAGATTAGCAACTTCTGATCAATCCATATCAATTTCAGACTTAAAATAATGTACAGTTTTAAGCCTCACCCATTTCTGCACTCACTTCCGGTTTAGGCCCCGCCCACTCCGAATACAGATACAGATACAGATAATGTAGATGGTTAAACAGATACGAATACAGATACAGATAGTGGTGTACTCGCTCATCCCTACAAATCACCATCCTTCATTATCCCAAAAGACAATGTGCAAACTTGTCACTGTAAATCATTGATGAAATGCAGATTTAAAGGAGAAATTAATCTACGTCTCTTCATGGCGACAAATCCAACAAGCTCCAACACCAACAATCAGTGTTTTCTAACAAGTGTATATCAAAGCCTGGTTTTATTCCTCTGTGCCATAAAGTGCTGTTGTTGTCCAAAAACAACACTGTTGCACTGGGTGATATTTTTCTTCATTACCATTAACACACTGTAGCTTTTTCACTCAGTTCTACTCACACCATCCTGCTTCTGTAAATACTCTAACACTCTACAACTATTACTAAATGTGTATTAATCCACATCGCCCCACTAAAAGCACTGTTTCCACCTGTTTGAATCATGTTTACTATAAACTACAGAGGCCAGATGAAGACAGAGTAAAGAGGTTTGTTTTTGTTGGTTTTGGCTTTTTCATAGGATTTATTGATAATAATAATGATATAGAATGAGGCATATCAGCCTTATTGCCTCTTAAAAATGCCTTGAAACCATTACATACAATACAATAACTATTGCAACTATGCACACAAGGTTTATTATGCCAACATAGGTTGTCACCATGCTTAATACTCTTACACCTAATACTGTTTTTTAGCACACCTATGCCTTGTACTGGCATTTAACTTCATAAATAAGAGCCTTAATTTGGTTTAAAATAAATGTATATGACAAATAATACATTTTTAATCAAATAAGGGTTGAACACTTTTTACATCCACTCTATGAATTGGTGGTAAATCTCCTTTAGCAAGAAATGTTATGAATCAAGAAAAAAAAAATACTTTTTCATCATTGTGTTGTTAAAGGTTAAAAAATAAAGAAAACAATGTGTCAAGACATTTCATGTTAAAAGTACACAAAGCATATAAAGTCTCAGGTGAGCTGGCTTGGACGACACAAATGTCTTGTATGCAGTCACAAGGTCACCTAACAAACTCGCAGCTTTCAATATGCTTTGACTGACCTATTGCTGTTTTCTGAATGTTATATCCAAGTGCAAATTTCGCAGCCTCTCCATTAGTGTTTCGCCGAGCACTGGCCAATTTATGAGCAATGAAGGAGGGAAATAAAGTGATGGAAAGTCAATGAAAGTCATCAAATCCAAATCAGCCTTTATCCTTGGCCGCTTCAGATTTGCAGCTAAGAAATTGCTACTAGCACATTGCCAAAATTGTTTATTCATACTTCTTTATTTATTCACTCCATGTTTAAAGTTTTTTCAAAGTAAAATCATTAGCTCAAATGAGCTTTACTAATGTACGAGACAGGGTTTTTATTTATTATTTTACCTCTAATTAAGTTCAATAGTTTCTTCCATAGCTGATATCAGTGCTGTCTTGACCCCATGGCTGAGGTATATTGTATTGCTTAGATTTGTGTGGCAGAGAGTTGCAATTCCCTCAAAGCTGTGGTAGGATTGTAGGTTCAGGAGGTTAGGCAGGTGGTAAGGCAGCGGGGATAAAACAGCCCAGACATGCTCACTGGCTGGATCTCCCCTCAATCACACCCAAGATTGGTAATGGATGCCTGGAGCACCTAGGTCACACACACACACACACTCACACAGGTGGTAGTAGTTGAAGTGTGTGTGTGTGCATGTGACATAGTGAGCTCACTCCATCATCATGTCACATTCCCTGTGGGACTGCAACCTATCCAAGTGTCAGCCGACCTGCCAGGCAATCAGAGCGCAAAATGTCATCCATAGCCTGAGCCTTCCCCGTCCAGGCTGACCGCCAGAAAGACCACCTATTTATCTGTCTACCCCCCCCCCCCCCGGCGCATATGCCCGCACACACACACACACACACACACACACACACACACACACACACACACACACACACACACACACACACACTTAACCTTTCTTCCTACCCCGCCACCCCCAAAAGCCAAATCCAAGGTGAGGACACTATTTTTTTCTTGACTTTTTCAAAGCAGGAGACAGTATTTCAGAATTTGCTGGTAGAAATCCATCATCAAATTAAAATAGCCTGGTAACAAAACCTCCATTTCATTTGAGAGAATCGCTTATACATATTCCCAATAGGTCCATAAATGTACTCGCCCTGTTGCTCAGTGAGCCGTAGAGCAGGTATCAGTCATGCGCCCGATGAAGAACATGTTTTCATGGTCCACTTAGTTATTGAGTGTATACTCATGCCAAATCTGAGATAAACGCTTTAAAAGGAGCACCAAGGAGGCATTTGCCAGCTCGGATTACTTCAATCTATCATTCTCTGATGGTTGCGTGCTGAACGAGAGAACTACCCTAGCTTGTGTTACTGCTGCGCCGCAGAAAGCCACTTTACAAGGAACGATAAATAGCAAACACAATAGATAGACAAAGAGAGAGTGGTGCTGAGGACCAACAGAGGCGCGCTCTCACATTTCATAGGTTTGTTTGAAAATCTGGGAGGGGAAGTGCATTGTAGTGGGTCCATAAAATATCTGTTACATTCGATCTGCGACTCATACCAGGGCGGCCGCGAGTGCTGTCTTTGATGCATGGTGAAAAATGTAAGTGTTGTGTTTTTGTCTTTCACTGCAGCAAGGTCACAGAAGTGGTTGATGTGAAAGACACACATGCCGGTCTCGGTACTACAAGATGACCTTCTAGACCACGTTCAGTTCTTATTCCTGAGGCCGTGTTCAGACAGACATGCAGCCCACTCGTTCTTTTCAAAAAGGCCACTGCATTTGAGTGGTGGAACGCTCTGGAACAAACAAACAAACAAACAAACAAACAAACAAACACAACACTGCCTAATCAAATACATGAAAGCGCACAAAATGTAACATTGTTCTATGAGCATTTCAGTGATTTCATATTTCAGAATGCTTCACCTTGAGATAAAGTTTTTGAAATACTCTTGGTTAAACCTGCACATGCAATAACTGGAACACCTCAAAAGTCTGAGTTGTTATCTAATGCACACCTGTTGGTCAGGCGGTACCCAGGTGTGTGCCTTCAGTACTTTCTTTTCATGCTTGTATCTATTCATCATGTAAAGGGATTATATTTGTGGCATACTACATGTGGGATTAAAACAATGTGCACAAAACTAGATTTTAAAGATAATTTGCCAAGGATTTACTTATTTGAAAATTGCTCTATTTATTAATTCAGTTCAATTCAATTCAATTTTATTTGTATAGTGCCAAATCACAACAAAAGTTATCTCAAGGCACTTTACATACAGAGCAGGTCAAGAGACCCAACAACATTGCAACATTGTGATGGACAGCCATCTGCCATGACCGGTTGGGTTGAGACAGAGATAGAGAGAGATAGAGGGACAGAGAGAGAGAGTGAGAAGAGGGGGGGGGGGGATATGAGTATTGAACAGAGCTGGCTTCATTGCACCTATGACACCCATGATAAAAGGAATCATATTTTGAGAAGAGCTTTAATTTGCTCTTTTTTAAAACCCAATCTTCCTATACAGTAACTTGTGTAAGCTTGATACTAATTAACTATTAGTGTATCTTATTTTATCTTACTATTATAACACTTTCTATTAGCTTCAGTATCACTACTCCCTCGCCTCACGTATACAGAACACATACATTACAAACCCATTAAGACATGGGAGTTAGTTCCTCTGCAGCATGCATGTGTCTCCAGCGACCGTGCGCTGAATAACAAACCGAATGCCGCTTCATAAAGGAGCCTGACATTTCCATTTTCACTGTGGCGTTAAGTGCTACCTTACCTTGGGCCCGTCCCACCTCAACACATCGCTGCAGCTGGAGAGGGAGCACACGCTGCACGCTGTCATCACTCACACCTGACTAAAGACCGCCAGCCCATTCACCGAGATAACAAACAAATTCAATTGGCCAGGCAGAAAGAGACAGACAAAAGTGGCTGCGCCGATTTTTCAACAATCCCTGGATGACAGTTTAAATAATAATGACCTAGAGAAGACATGTGGCCTCACACACACAGACACAATGACCCACGCCGAACACGCCACACATGCGTCATCCCTTTGCTATTACAGCAGGGTGAGATGATCCAGTTTATACTGTGCTGCTGTCTTTGTGAGTGTGTGTGTTGCACTTTGGGCCGCGGTCTGAACACATGAAGGAGACGGTATTTGGAAAAGAAAACTGAACTTCATTGTCACTGTCACTGAGAAGCAAGTTCGAAGAGAGAGGGAAGATCAAAGGCGAGCACAGCAATGGCCCCTGGCAGTAAAGACTCGCCCTGCCGAGGAGGTGAAGGACAAAGTCTCTCAGAGCTCCCTCCTCCTCCTCCTTCTCCTTTCTCCTGCCTATTGCTTACTTTCAACCCAACCTGGGCTTTGTTCACCTTGTGCTTTGAAGCAGGCTGCAAACTCCATGTCCTAATTTCACTTGTCACAGTCGCTTACGCTTACTTTAACCACAGACGTGTTTTCCATCCATGTCTTCCTGCCCTCTCTCTTTGCTGCTGTCTGCTTGCCGGCTAGCCGACGGCCATGCGAGGTCATATGCTAATTTGTGATGTCACTCCGATCGTCATATGCATATCAATACATTTGCCACAGTCGCTGCTTTTGACAAGGAGCATCAACGAGCAGCTCGAATTGAAGGTTATCATTATGTATAGACATTAACTTTTCATGCTCGGATAAAGTAGCTGAATTGCTGTCCAGTGACCTGTGAGTAAAAGAAGCAAAACATCCTTTAGCTTCTTGAATTTGAAACCATAACATATCTAAACCAGGCAAATGTCTTCTCTCCTTTTTAACACACACTAAATATGAGACAACTTCTTAGTTAGCTTTTCACAGATGCAGAGGCCACCTGTGGCTGCTAATGATCTTTTATATCTGTCTTTAGTGCCATCTCATCGCAAAAAATATGTTTACCTCATGATTGTCTTATGGTGGCTCATGGTCACCATAATGGTTGCAATTACACATCAGACCTACTCACTTTATCCACTTGTGTTTTTGCCATGGTCCATGGTGGGACCGGTCCCACTCAAAGATTCTCTCAAAGACCCAACTAACTAGCTTCATAATTAACTGGAATCCTGAGATAACAGTTTCATATCTCATGATAACGTAAAATGATTAAAGTTTCACCAATCAAAAGTTTTTATATTAACAATGAGTGGAAAGAGGTCACGGCACCAGTGCACAAACAGATGTAGGCCTAAAGTATTAAGCCTCACAGCAATTTTTTTTTTTCAATTCTTTGTCTGCTGAACAAGACGGTAGACCCATGTTTGATTTCATGCTAGCGTAATGACGTCATAAAGTGATCTTTTGCCAGGTTGTGCAAACCTCTTTTGTTGCCATGTGGCCAATTAGACAAATGGCAACGAGTTGGAAACACAGCATTAACATATTATCATCTTTCAGCTGTTATTGTGATGGAACATTTTACCAGTTGCCTAATAGCTCTTTGGTTTATATAATATCTGGCTCTTATGCTGTGAACTTTTCCACTACGTTCACCAAATAACCGCAGTCTATCTGCTGCTTGGTGATGGCAGGTCATGAACAGTGGGTTTGTTGAAGCCCGTTTCTGAAAGACACTAACATGTGAGGTGCAAGCAAAATACACAATGGATCATAATTCACTCCCAATGACACGTTTTGCACAACACGACTCAAATAAAACATTTGATTAGTTCATGTTTTAATTGTTCAGATGTAGACTCTATTTTTAACCAGTGCAACTCTGACCCTCACAGTATGTGTTTTTTCTATTAATTCACATTTTCAGGTTGTCCTTTCTCCTCTAGCTGCTCATTAGCTTTGTTCACAATGGAAAGCCATAACATAAAAGGATTACGGAGGGCAGCAGTGCACTGATCTTAAAAGAATCTTAGAGCTTTATGACACATGAGATTTGTCAAATGTGTTGAGAATGTAAAAAAAATTGCCTCAAATAGACACAAAGAGTGAAGCGTAGACCAAAGTGTAGCCTATAGTGAAAATATTTCGACTCTACACCTAGCTTGAGCTGGAGCCTCAAACACAATAATTGTGCTTGGACGAAATCTGTGATGTCTCTTCACAGTTAGGCAGTGATGTTATGGAGTGTTTCCCTAATTGGAAGACCTATTCCACTCACTCAAGATGAGAGTGTCAGTGTAGTGTAAAGTGTAAATACAACTACTCAACCTCAACCTCAACAAATACTCAACCATTATTATTTGAATAATAATCATTATTGTTCCTCTGAAGACATGGTGTCTGTCCAATTAGTGTGGCACTGTTAAAACCTTGGTTTCAGGAGGAAGACGTAAATGAGAAGAAGACATGAGAGCCTAGAGAGCGTAAATGGAATAACAGGATGTTCGAAAAGAAGTGTGGCCTTCTGCCGGGAGAAAGAACACAAAGAGACTCAGACGCTACGCTAAGTAAGGGCCAAACTGGAGAGACGTGACTCAGACTGTCTACTCTATGAAGTCCTTGTAGCACTACGTTCCCTTCACGCAAAACTCAACACAATTAACCGAACCCAGTTGCCAGGCCAGACAGGGCATGATTGAATGGATATTGAGAATTCTGCATGCTGCTACTATTGCTCTCGATGTGGAGGTGAGGAGAGTATCTTCCTTGCTTCTTTTCATAAGCCTTTTATCATTGTTAATCACATCATCTCCGTCACTGTATTCCTCAGTGTCTGTTGGAGGAATTCAGCCCATTGACGCCAATCACGTCAGTCCACTGATATTCTTGGTGTGAGAAGGAAAAACTGGGGACCTCTCTGTTGCTACTCTCTTTGGAAGAAGGGAAATCCCCAAAATGAGCGTGGATCATAAAGGCTTCAACATGCTTCAAACAAGCGGGGATGTACAAAGCGCCGTCCTGATTTGTGCAAAGGCAAAAGTTCCAAACTGCCACACTCCAAGGCAGGTTGAAAAGCCTGCTGTCATAGTAAGGGACATGACACAGCGAATGGTACAAACGCTTATAATGGTGCACATTTTTTCGACAGTCTCCTCTCGACAGCATTCATGCTGTTGCACGTTGCGGTTCACATGAAAAACGGTGAGTTTAGTGTGAAGAAGAAAATGCATGAGGTTTTGAGTGTTGGCCATCACTCTCATAAGTAGAATTGTACCCACCATTTTTAATTGCTGAGATCAGAGAATGTCATGACATTGCTATAACAATTAAAAAAAAACCCACAAGAAGTCAGATGATCAGACAAGTTTTAAACTAACTCTCATGTCAAACATGTTTTCTTGAGAAATCAAAGGCAACCAAATTGTCTGTTGGAAACATCCACTGTAGTTGTTTTGTAATTTGATGTTGTCACTTTATCTTTCACTAAGCCACTTTCAATTCTACTTGTACTTCTATTAGTTGTATATACCTTGTATATACCTTTAAAAAAAAATTTTTTATATAGTTGTTATACTTTATACTTCTATCTGATTGTATGTTTGTGCTGTTCCAACACCCAAATTTCCCCTATGGGGGATCAATAAAGAATTTTCTTATCTTATCTTAGTTTACCAACAGATTTTGACTTTGACATAACTTCATACTTTTTGTGCAGTGATTCATTATTGTGGTACATACATGTGGTTAAAGTTATCTGGCTTTTTACAACCTATCTGGTCGTCCAATTGCCAATGTTTATTACTATTATTATTTATACATAGACGGCAGTTATCGCATTCTCAGGTCTCAGATCTCTTATCATATCGCAAGTACAACGTTTTCATAAGTGATAAAAATTGTGGCCCAAACTATTGAAATTAAACAGAACTTGTAATAAACCCATTGTTCCTTTGAAGCTTTGGTCTATACCAAGCAACTCAGAATCCTTCTAGTACCTCAACTTGCACGCATTATTAGCGCCCACTGTGCAGCGGTACATTCAATGGTAAATGTAAAGTGCTAGATTGTTAGGTATTTGTGGATCTTTATAATTTTTACTCTGCGTCCCCAAAATGTAAAATGATGCTTTTTAAAATTCCACAGTGAGTGTGAGTACCCCTCTGGGTGCCAGGCAATATTGAGTGAGGTTTACTGTGATATCTGTTAACACGTGCCTCCTTGGCAGGACCCAAACACTTGATTGATGAGAAAACTGCAGGGAATTTAATGCTTCCTTCACTGCGCCCTGATACCAAAAGTACCCCCCGTGTCAGCAACCAGCAAAATATGACCGCAAATTGAAACCATGGGGGAAAAATATATATAAGGTACCCTTGAACCTTCCCCAAATTAATTTTCGGGGGGAAATACAATTTGCAGGATGCTTGCACTGCAGAAAGAAATAGGTCTTGGTAGGGGGTGAGAAATGAAAATGAACGGAACGATTTGGAGTCTGGGGGTTTGTGTGTGGAACTGATTCCACAGCTTCTGGCCCCACCAGCACACTGTGATGTGGCTGACACCTCTACAGACAAGTTTATTTAGCTCAGCAGTCAGAATTAAAACTCAGCTGGGCCTCTCTGTGCTGTTTTCCTATTCAGAGGAGACTGCCATTCTCGATGTGGGCAATGCACTGTGCAGATGAAGGAGGCAGAGGAGGGTTTTTTTCATGATGTGTATTGGACCTCTCATGACTCAGGGGGCTCACAGAGAGGTGTGTGTGCCCAAGTCCTCAGATACACAATAATTCTAAATCATAAAAACAGGCATTTTCTGTTTGCTGGTGTTTATCTGGGGCGTGTTAGATCTGCAGAGGATGACCAGCCTGCGTCGTTTAATCCTTATTGGATTTCCTAAACTTATTCTGGCTATTTCATGCATTCTCCTGAAGATCAGACTGCATAGGGTGCTGAAGGCGAAGACAAATAACAAGATTTGAGAGAGAGAGCGAAAGATAAAAGAGAGGGAGGATCAGATCGGAGGACTGCGAACATGGACATATGGAGCGTAAGAGCATTAAAGACACACAGAAAGATGAGGAGAGGATGGAATAAGGCGGCGAAGCAAACAGCAGATAGCTGATGGGTAAGCAGACTTGGCACGAGCTGCAGTGAAGAAGTGCCCTCCGGTGGCTGGGACTTTGGCGAGAATAAATGCCAGTGTTACAAACAGCCCAAACCAGTATTAATCTCCCAGATAGCCTTCATGCCCACCGTGCATTAGAGGAAATAGCGCACTAAGCCACAGAATCATTCAATCTTCCCCACTCGCTCCCAGAGTGCTGCCTGCAAACAGCCAAAGCCCAGCGCAACAAGGAATGATGGAGGAGCCGAGCGTACAAACAGCCCCATCCACTGCTGCGTTTTACATTTTATTCACATCACACAATAAGACAGGTGGAAATCAAGAATAGGCAGGTGGAGGGGAAGCAATTAACAGTGACTGTGGAAAGAGGAGGGAGGAGGAGATAGATAAAAGACAAGTTCTTCAGCTTTTATCAGCATCTAAAAAAGGGGCTTTAGATCAGATTTGGAGGTTACTCATTCTCTGGGCATTGATTTAAGGTTGGATGCACACAGAGTATTTGATGGTATTGAAATTATGTTAAGTGTTCAAAGCCGTAGGAAAGAGGATTAGTGCTATTTTGTCCTGTTAGGGGAAAGTGACCTTGTTTACTCACACCCTCAAAGAGCCACATTGGTCTGATGGAGGGCTTACCAAGACATGTAGCCTCTGGTCAAACTGAGAATTAAGCTGTAAATTCCAAATTAATTACTCACTAGATTATTCTCCCGACCTCAGGAGGGTTCTATCATCACCCAGACAGGTGGTTGTGGTTTTCTTTGCCTCCTTATATGCAGCAAACCCTGCTAAAAACTCTAAGGAAGGCAGGAATCAGCCACCGACTGTAGGTGTAATTGTCCAGGCCCTGTGCCAAAGTCAAATGGAGTCTTATGGGGTCAAATGGAAATCTTATGTTTTGCTCATTTTCTCCCGACTCCAGTCATCAATCTTAATCTGCGGTGAAGTGCAGTCAGGATGGTTTCTGCCGAGCTCCGAAAGCATGCCGCACTCTCAAGGTTTTACTCTTAAGTGTGACAAATGAAGAGTGGGACAGGGCTGCACGCACTGCCTTGCAAACTGATGCCATATGGGCACTTGTGATGGAGTGTCTACAAATGGGCAAATGGAAAACAACAGAGGTTGAATGTTTGTCTGTGGGTTGAAAAAAAATCATTTGCACTTTTCCTGGGAAAGTCAAGGACTCAGCTTGATTTTAACACAGAACTCCAAATTACTGATCATGAGATGTTGTTAATTCTCGTTTTTATGTATGCTTTATTTTGCTTGCTGAACAACAACGTCCCATTTTAAATACACTATCTTCAAGGTAAAAACTAGGGATGAGCCGGATACTCGTTACGGATAAAGCATGTTTGACGAATACGATTATGATACGAGTGAAATCCGTCAATATCTGTGTTCGTGCTGAAGGAAAATCCTCATTGTGGAACTGACTGTCTTTGCGCTCTTCGCGCCAGTCACACACAGCGCCCGCCCCTCCCTACACAAACACGTCTCTGCCATAGACTGTATGGTCTCTGCACGTCTCTCCCAACATACGCGCGGTGCATTTGACAAGACAGAGCTGAAAACGGCTCGCGTCGCGTCGGTAAATGCCTCCGCTCCGGTCCGATTTTTTTTTTTTTTTTTTAAACCGTCTGCTTGCTCTTAGTTTGGCTGGCGATATGAAGTCAGTTGAAAAACTTTGCTCGTACTGAACGCGGTGCTTTTGAGAAGAATACAGTGAACAAGGCTGACATACTATTTCCCTGTTTGCCATCACTGGATGTTTGCATGAATCATGAAGTTCACACAGATCATTAAAAAATAAACAGTCTCACAGACCATTTACACACATACACACATATAGCTGTAGCTGAACACACAAAGTAGCCTATATTAATATTTTTAATCAGAATCATAATCAGAATGGCCTTTATTGTCATTATACAGGATGTACAACGAGATTGGAGAGCTTCTCCTTCAGTGCAATAGTCAAGTTAAAGAGTATACAAAAACGTATAAGTAAAAAAGACAGTTTAACAAGTTAAAGGGAGGCTTAAAATATACAAGATATATACAGATGAGATGCAGACTTGCGCACAGCACAAAAGGCAGATGGTAAATATTGATGGAAAATACTCCAGATTTCTATGTTGTTCACATAATATTGCACATTGCAGATATGTATTGCATAGACACCGGAATATGTATTAATTTTAGTGCAAATGATGAATGGTATATAAAGTCACATATGAATGTATTGCACATGGGTTATTAAATAAATAAATATGTTTCGTGTTTTATTGTATGTGGCTGCATGCAGTATCTGACACTTTCTCTCTGCAGTTCATGAAAATAATATTATAAATATTATTGAGATATACTGTATATAGGCTTTGAATGCAGTAGATTAGCGACTTCTGATCAATCCATATCAATTTCAGACTTAAAATAATGTACAGTTTTAAGCCTCACCCATTTCTGCACTCACTTCCGGTTTAGGCCCCGCCCACTCCGAATACGGATACAGATACAGATAATGTAGATGGTTAAACAGATACGGATACAGATACAGATAGTGGTGTACTCGCTCATCCCTAGTAAAAACAATAAAGGGACAACCATGTCAACACTCTGTGTGGTGATAGGGTTGGGTGTTCAGTCTAGCTAAAGATTCTTAGTGAATTCACTACAAATTCCAGTGTTTGAACAATCAACCTTTAACAATATATCACTGAATGTATCATATATGATATATGAGTTTTGGAGGCTCCTACATCATCAGTGTGTAAAATAAAAAGGTTGTGAACCACAAAATGAGCCAAACAAAAAGAAGTGTTCCTCTTCTACCTGTCAGTTCTGTTGGTAGATTTCTCATTGTGGCCTGATAGCAGATAGTGGCTTATACAGAGTAATAACAATAGATAGTGGAATAAAAATTAAAAATATCTTCTTGTTTGGAACTAGAATGTTTTGATGTTTTTGTTGAATGAAATTAAATGAAACTTTGAGTCTCAAATGATGATGATGTCTCAAATATGATAAAAATTGAAACTCATATATGGAAATTAATATTAGATTTTTTTTGTTTGTTTGTTCAGAAGGACCATTAAAGGCTCCAGTTTCAAAAATAATTGAATTTTCTGTCAATTGTTTCAGGGTTTCAGGCTATTAAATACACTATCATCAAGGTGAAATAAAAAATAAAGGGCCAACCAATGTCCACATTCTGTGTGGTGATAGGGTTGGCTGCTCAGTCTAGCTAATGATTCTTGATGAATTCACCACAAAGTCCAGCATTTGAACAATCAACCTTTAAATAAAAAAATAAAATCTGGCTGTCACTCCAGTGTAATGCGTGTTTACTCCACAGCTCCGGGGGTGTCGATCTGTAAAACCTACAACGAAGCCTGTCTCAGGCTGCCCGAAGGAGCTGCTCACCCAGTCAAAACATTTGGAATTCAGCAGCGGGCTTCAGTTTTGGAGAATCTGAGTGAACATGATGCAGCTTTTCCTCCATGAGAAGAGTTAAGATTTGAGGTAAGAATCATCCTAGTTCAGGTGATTTTATTGGCGTAAAAAGAGTCCACGCTTCAATTTTCTAAATGAAAAATATAAAGATTTCAACCTTGTCAAACTATACTTGACTGTACTCTGTTGCAGTTGCAGTAATTAAAAAGTGAAGTGCTAGGTGTTGACTTGGAGTTGCTTTCAGCCACTGCTGCATCTGCCCTCTGCTGAAGAGCACATGTCAGGACCGTCATTACTGCCAGTGAGTGAGCTTGTTAGCACGGGGGTCAGCAGCTAAGGCTTAACGGGAGAATGAGGAGCGGCCAGAGAGGGGAGGGAGGTCAAAAGCTGGGGTCGGACCCGGGAAGGCAGAGCACTAATGGGATACTCAGTTTGGGCCGAAACACAGCAGCACAAACAGATCAATCGGATTGGTTGAGAGTTTTTTTGCGCCTTTTTCTGAGCTTTCACTCATTCAGTCTAAATCCAAACTACATTTTCTCTTAGCACTTGATAATATGCACTAAATGCACCATTTATATAACTCTCCAGTCTCATGCAGCTGGATGTGGAGGTGTCTATGACCTTTTGTGCACCATCTCCCGGCACCTCTCCCCACCCACATCTTTAACCCCATACCTGTAGAGCCCAACCCCCCCTAAGAGTACAGCCTTCAAGAGGAGGTTCCAGAGATATACAGAGATGGATACAGCTAAACGTGGAGAGTGAGTGAGATAGCGAGAAGGTGGGATGCTGGTAAAGGTCGCATTTGCCTGCCTCCCCGCTGCGTCTTCAACCCCCCTGTCTCTCTCATTAGTACTGCATGCCGCAGAGCAGAGGGAGGGAAAGGTAAACAACTTGCCTTAAAGAATACACTGAGCCTCTAACCAAACAAGCCGACAGAGGCTCTTAATGCCTCGTTTCAGTCTGACAGAGCAGCATATGTTGTTTACATGCTAAATTAGCAAAATCTTGTGAATTCTAAAGACGGGTACAGTCTGCTGCGTCGATACTGTAGGAGATCTGCAGCAACAGCAGAGCAGGCCAAATGGCTGTGGCATCAGGAGCTGAAGTATGACTAATGTATCAGTTGTAGTATATGTTGTGATAATATCAGTCTTTTTTCTCATTATTATGATTCAAATGATTCCAGTGTGCAATGGGAGTTTTCTACTCATCACTTTTAGGGGTGGAGCCTAAAGCCACTATTATAACTTGGTGTTTAGAGTTGGACTTTTTTTTTTTTTTGCTATTTCTGATCACTGTGAACCTGATGGAGTTTACTTGATGGTTTGAAATATGGTCGGCTTGAACTATATTTGGTTAATGTTTTTTGTTGGTGAGAACACAAAACATAAAATGTAGCAAATATAGTTGGTGTAACAGTCACTTTGATTTTTAATGTGGTGAAGCTGTAATAAAAATGTACATTAACAAAAAATAGAAATACACTCCTGATATATCCTTAAAGGACACACACTTTGACTGCTTTATAAAGCTTCTTCCAGAGCCAAAGAGGACATTTTACAACTTTTGTCACAGGCTGAGCAGTACTCCAGGTGTACCGATCTTAATGTGTAAAATCGGTGATATCCTACATCCTACTGTAGCATTTCCTTTAAGACAGCAAAGGAACTGCATGAAGAACTAATTAATATGAGTCTGTGAGCCCATGCAGGTGATTTCACAGCAGAGCTGCCACACTGGCTGGGCCAGGACCGTCCAGGGAAACATTAGTGAATTAAATACTCTCACTCTAAAGTTGACATGGTGTGTAACATAGTGGTGGGGTCACTGGCCAGAGAACAGACACCCTGGACTGGACGAGCCAAGACAGATAAACTGCTAACAGGCTCTACTCATCTTTTCTTTGTAAGCAATTTCCACATAGAAAAACCCTCCAGTAGACGTCCACACTGGCACTGGCTGCAGCGCAAAGACATCTACTACACCTGCGTAGCACAGCTGGCTGACTAACATTGCCAATAGTGGCCTCATGAGAGAGGGACAAGTGGGAAAGTTGAAGGTAGAGGAATGAAAGGAGACAGCTTTTGTATAGTTGCATATCCTGTGTTACACCAGGTGTTGGTCAAAGCCATGTTATAGATGCCTACTCATCTGGAAGCTAGAAAACCCTTTGCATATGTTGTCTCTTTCTCTCATGCACCCCCCCCCCCCCCCCCCCCCCCCCAAACACACACACACACACACACTTACACACTTCATGCTTTCAGTTTGATCTAATTAGGGTTGGAGCAGAATGCTTCACAGCTGACACTGGCTTCAATGTAAGACACAGGGCTGCACAACATGGACAGACACTATTTCTTATCAACCTGCCTCACTGCTGATAATCCGGCTAAACGGCTAAGTGGAATGGCAGCCTGCATGCCATGCTATTTTCCTTCCTTTTGTACATTTTTTGTATGCGTTGTGTTAAATTCACACTGCGTGGTGCTGAGTGGAAAACTGGCCAGATCTTCCTACTGGTGTTGCTGTGGGCTAATGCAAGCAATAAAAAATTTGTTATGATGTTGACACCTGACAACTTCAGTGGCATGCCTGATCCCCTATGAAGTAAGATCGCTATCAAAAAGGTGTGTGCATGATTCTAACCATTCGTATTCGTAATCTTAAAGATTTGTATGTCAATAAAAAAATCAAGTTTGTGGGTACGAGTTGAATTTCTACGACTACGACGTCTTTTCTGTGAGGATGAATTCACATTTGTGGGTACAAGTTGAATTTTTCTACGACTATGACGTCTTTTAGCTTGCAAGCTAAGGACATGCCCGTGACACTAAGTTAGTGCTAGCATTACGAGCGTCAGAAGTTGGCTTGTGCTAGTTAATTGGCATTGACCTGCAAAATATCATTTGGCGTATAAATCTGTCCATCATATGGGTCCGGTCTCTTTTCCTCTGCCAATTTTCCTCTAGGCCACGTGCATTTGTTTACCACAGAGGAAATCAATCCGTGGATCGACATATTATCATACACACATTATGACGTCTGTATTTGTGTAGTCTTATCTGTCAACAACAAGAGATTACGGTTTAAGGGGCGTGTTTGTGTCGCGGTGCTGCTGGTAACCAGCAGCACTATTACTCTGAAGCTGTTTTAATTAAGGTAAAAGTGAACCATAAGGTAAATATCCCGTGCTCCTCTGATCAGAGCGGCGTCACTAGCAACGCAGCGATTGGTAAGATTGAATAGAGCCGGCTATAATAATTAAGAGTTATTATTTTAACTTGCAACATAATGATCAGCATATTAATTTTGCTTAAAATATAAAAGTATTTTGGATGTTTGTCCAGCCCATGTGGAAATGATAGAGTACTGTATGTTGGTAAACGACTAAGTTAACAGTGGCATTTAATGCATCCAACTTGTATTTTGTTGTTTACAGGGACCAGTGGCTACTGGAAGAAGTATTTATTCTTACGGCTGCTTCCAGTGCTTTAAACATCCCACCTGAAATTGTGGAGTGTCTTTTATCCCTGCAAAGTAAGATCCACGCAGCTGTTTCCCAAGAGAGTCCCTGGGCTTTAATTAGAGTTGGAGGACAAGGCCGACCAAAGTTAATTTTTTTCTGAGGAGCTGCTGTCCAGGTTCATCGACTTCCCCTCACCAGTGTCCTGCATTGCAAATCTGTTGGGTGTCAGCCAAAGCACAATCTTCCGGCGTATGCGTGAACTTGGGTTGTCTACAAGGTCTACATACAGCAGCTTAACTGATAGTGAATTGGATGATGCTGTGCAGTCCATCAAAAGCAGAATCCCAAATGCAGGATATAGAATGGTTAAAGTCTATCTGCAAGCAGATGGGCATAGAGTTCAGTGGGATCGCATCAAGGAGTCCATGCACAGAGTCGATGCTCCAGGAGTTTTGGAAAGGATGACACAGCTGGGGTGCATAGTAAGGAGGACATACTTTGTGCAGGGGCCTTTGTCATTAGTCCATGTGGACACAAACCATAAGCTTATATGGTAAGACTTTTTATTTACTATTTATTTCCTTATTTATTTATTGGGGGTGGGGTGTCTGCTCATTGTCATTTCATATTTTGTGTTCATGTATTCACTGTTCATAAACTGCAGATGTGTTATCCACACGGTTCACACACATTATTAACAATGAATTTTCAAAACTTTTCATAACGTTTATCATATTTTACTTCACTTTAAGTAGATAGACTCAGATGGCAATCATAGGGAGCAATACTGACTGGCCAATCATATGGAGAAAAAATATGAGGGAGGGGAGGAGGAGACATTAATGAGAAGAAAGGGAGGAGTTTAAAGAGAAGTTAAGAGTAGCAGGAGGATGAAGAAGGCAGGTGAGAGAAGACAAAGGAAGAGGTACAGGAGGAGAAGAGCAGGGAATAAACATTTTAAAACATTGTATATTCAGAACTTCAGTAAATGAACTTTTTTTTTTTTTTTTTTTTTTTAATTTCCAATTAATTTCCGTGTCTGTCATGACTGTAGAAACTCTCTATCCAGAGAATACATATGCTAACCCAGAAATTTATGGACATAGTGCAGATGTAATGTGTCAGAAAGCTGATTTCAATTACTATTTTTATTTTTTATTTTATGCTTATGGTTCCTACTTTTACTGCTGTTGCTATAACTCCTGAAATTCCCCTGGGGATCAATTAAGATTATTTATCTTATGTTTTGTAGGGCCTAATAACATTGTCTTTCTACATAGATTTTCTTTCTGGAACCTGCAACAAATAACTGCTCAAAAACTGCTCATTCATTTTTTATAAAGGCAGTGGAAAAATATGGCTGGCCTTCCAGGCAAACAATTATTTAAACTTGTGCTATTGTTTCCATTCACTAATTACTAATTTTAGTAATATTCAGTGGAATATTTTTGCTGTGATGAATATGGCTGAACAGTTCTCACATGTATTTTCAAGGGTCAGGGGCGATGAAGGCGTTGAAAATGTCTCAATTGCTAAAATCATGTTCATTGTTAAAGGCACTGGAAGAGGGAGCTTCATTGCTGGGCGAAGTGTACATAATCAGAGGTTACAATAAATAATTCACATAATTTACAGTATATCAATAGTAAGATCTAAAATGGGAAATTATTGTTGTAAAAATTTTTTAGCCAGACAATTTAATTTATTACTTTTCAGTGGAATAAGTCCTGTTTCTGATCTAGAATCGAGCGCCTGTGGCGAGATGTCTGGACCAGCGTGTCACACCTTTTCTATGAAGTTCTTCACAGTCTCAAGGAAGATGGCCTATTGCATTTGGCAGATGTTGTTCATCTGTTTTGTGCCCACTATATCTTCATTCCACGTCTGGCAGAGGCCCTTCACAGAAGGCTGGGACAACCATCCTTTACAATCTGAAGGTGGACTCTCCCCAAACCAGCTCTGGGTTTTGGGTCATATGAGGAACGCTTGTGACCCGAACGAAGATTTGCAGGTTTGTTGAAGCACAAACTCGAGACGCTGTTTACAAAGGCAAAGTGCAGTTGACAAGTTTTGAACCTGAATATGTGGAGGCTTAGGTGTACATAAAAACGTCTGATCTTTTTTAATGGTATATCAATGGGAATCAATATCTTCAACAGTGTGAAAGGAGTAGAAGGTTAAAATTCAGGAGCAAGCTGTTGAAAAATAATGTACAAGTATATGTGTGTGATACCTTAAGTGATCACACAAATAGGGCAAGTCAGCAAAGCAAAAATTATGATAGATGTACTCCAAGTTCTGATTGCTTGAACATTATACACGCTAAATTGTGATTCTACCTCGTTCCCCTAAAACTGCTGATTCACAGTGCATTATTGTGTTAAAAACCTTAAAATATGACTCAGGCAGTTATTCTATGATGCTAACAAATGCTGTTTCATACAAAATATTAAAAAGACCCCCCCCCCCAGAACATGGAGCTATTTGGAACTGACTGGGAAATGTTTGATGCTGTGCACGAGGAACATGAGATTGGAGTCCCAAACATTTTTACTGAGAACTTTCTGATGAAAATTCTATTAATCATCTGAATTAAATTGGACTTTTCTAAAACAAAATTACTGTGGGTATTCCAAAGAGCAACATGAAGGTTACAGAAAACCATTTAGCATACCAAACCATTTACAGAAAAGGAAGGAAGTTGTTACAAAAATGACAAGAATAAAACATATGATCTGACATGTTGCAGTTACTTGCTTTCCTTTACACAGAATGGTTACACCCAATCAAAAGTTTGCCCGTGGCATATGGCTAGTGTCAAAATGTTCTTAAATTCAGTATATGTTTTCAGGTGAGCTGAAGGGAATGTGACTGTACGACTGCAGGCGCTTACAGTTGGAAAACAAAAAGTGTGTTGTGTGTCACAGTCATGGTTGAATTGCATATTTATGACAAAGTCCTTCTTTTCGCTTGGCACAACAGGCTTATGTCGTTGTCCAGTCATGCATGATGCGTCCTACAGTCAAGCCTTCTGGGGTAACATTGCCGCTGGGGCCCTCTTAATGAAGAGATGAACACAAGGATAGTCTGAATTGAAAACAATACATTTTAGATTTGAAGTTAATAAAATCCCTTACATTATACACAAATCATACTGACCTTTTTGAGTATAAGAACATTTGATTAATCACAGTAGAAACCACAGAGATTTTAATAAAAGCTGCATCTGCATTTGTTGTGACTGGATGACAGGCACTATGTTGTTAGTTATATTATTGTCGATATAACTATGCAAGTCATCCATCTGTAAGCCCTTCATGTCTAGTTTAATCAAACTGTTATCATAGGTCACAATATTACATTTCATCATTTACATTCATTTTAAATAGTGACACCAAGTTTTCTGAAATGCTTAGATTTAATGGGTTGTTTAGTTTGAATCAATTAAGCATTTACACTGCACTATATCGAATGTACCGCAGGATAGCAGAAAAAGTTAATGTCTTTATTACAAATAAAGACTTTTTATCGCAAATTAATCATTTGATATTTTGCAGGTCAATGCTAATTAACTCGCACAAGCCAACTTCTGATGCTCATAATGCTAGCACTAACTTATCGTCACCGGCATGTCATTAGTTTGCGAGCTAGAGTAAGTCTGTAAGTCCATGAACTGTACATTCTTTAATAAAGTACAATTTTATGAAATGAATATTGGATAAACACGTTCTTGACTTTACCTGTGATGCTTCTCCTGAGCGGGCAGCTCCACCCGGTCCACTGCTGTCAGCCATTTTTCGCTTTGGCGAACGCGCGATTGGAGGAATCGAGGTTTGATTATTTTTCTCTGTGACCTGCCTGTGACCTGCCTGTGACCTACGTGATGTCATTTTAACACTTTTCAACTCGTACCCACAAACTTGAATTCGTCCTCACAGAGAAGACGTCGTAGTCGTAGAAATTCAACTCGCACCCACAAACTTGAATTCGTGTTCACAGAAAAGACTTGTCTTCTCGTAGAACTCGTAGAAATTAGAGTTGTATTCACAAGATTTTTTTATCGACATACAAATGTTTAAGATTACGAATACGAATGGTTAAAATCATGCACACACCTTTTTGAGAGCGATCTTACTTCATAGATCCCGCTCTTATTCTTGTTACATCAAAGACACGTTTCTGCCCACATTTCAGCCCTTTCCACACTGAATGTCAGCCCTCAGTGCTGGTGCTGGGAGTAGTATGATGATAAAAGAAAATTCTTTCAAAGTCAAACTTGGCAAGAAACACGTAGAATAGCTAACAATTTAGTCAATGTTTTTTTTGAGGACTGGACCCCTGCCTAAAGGAGCCCTCCTCTGAAGGAACCCACTTGCATCCTCAGCTGTGAATTTGTAGCTTCACCTTAAAGCTATTTACTTTTGCTGTAAGAGAATGGAAGCTATCAGAGACGACAGAACATTTCCTTACAAATATTATTGACTGATAAGCTATTTTTATAGGGGTTCTTGCCTAGGTTGTGAATTAACGTTATACAGAGATAGAAAGTGACATAATTCAGTAACAGGTATATATAAAGCCTGTGAAAGGATCAACAAAACACCAGAAAGTGTAACTACTGATGGACACTACTTAAAGATGTACACTGATCACAGCTTGTGTTATGTGACCAAACTGCAACCTAAATTTTGTTTTAGGTTCCAAGTAAGTGTTATTCAGAATAGCTACACAACTACATTGAACATGAGCACCATCAAAAAGTGCCTACACACATAGCAGAACAGTGGATTAACACATCCAGATCACTGTTAGGAAATAGTGACAGCATGATAGAGCCATTTTAATAGCATGGCTCTAGAGACCGCATGTTGGTCTTTGTGGTTGACACTAAAATATCTCAAAAGCTATCGGATGGACATTCATGGTTTCGAGAGATTGGTTCTGTTGCCTTTGGTGATCTCCTAACTTCTTTTCTCACGCCACTATGAGGTTGACAGGTGTGATTTTGAGTCATATACACTGCTGTGACAACACCTTTGGTGAGCTCCACCATCAGGTCAAATGTCATATCATTTAGTCCAGGACTATGGCTTATGAGCTGCAAAGCTAATGATACGTCCACAAACCTCACCATGTTACTATTACCACTGTGAGCATTAACTATATATGTGTGCCTTAACTATAATCTCTGAGGTACTTCATTGAAGAATAACTACCTGATAAATGAATTATCATCACGAATGAATGTATATCATGTGGATGAATTCTAACACTGCAGGTAACAGCAGGGCAGAGTGCTGCCTATCCTATTTTATTTTCTTTCTAGCTGCAGCTCCATTATTGTTCCTTTCCTGACATCCTGCTTAATGTATCAGAGAGCGCACATGGATATTGTGTATTCCAAAGCTAAACATAGCTCAAATAAAGAGTGTGGGTTGATGCACTGCTTAGGAATAGTGCACATATGGCTTTCTCATTTGACATCCAGGTTGTGTTATTCTGGGATAGACTACAGACACTGCATATTGTGTACAGCAGCACACCGTGAACAATACAGTAAATCATATCTCAGTGGCAGTCGTCAAACCAGATCATATTACTTACATCATCACACAATATCAGCCTATTAATGATCTTCTATAACAAACAAAACTGATGGGAGAGGAAAACCATGCACTTTATGTAACTTGAGAATACCTACAGGCAGTAAAGGTCTATAATTTTTGTTCACATATTTAAGGCTCCATTTTATGACAGAACTGCAACCTAGTCATAGTGGTATTTCAGGGCTAAGTATCCTAAACTACTGAAGAGGGATAAGACTGCGTTGAACTGTGCAACACAGAGCTGACTTTATTACTGGGGAAAAATAGAAAAAAGGCAGAACTAAGCAAACATCAAGGAGCAGGGAACATCCCTGTGATCTTCAAGCCCTCCTTTATAGAGGGGGCCTGTATATTCTGCAAACTGCTGACACTTCACATGCACTGTACATTTCACAGAGAGAAGCTCCCTGTACATGAAATACAGCACAGAAAGCAAAACAGAGTGAGGGAGTGCTCGCTTTTGGCTAAAGTCGGCATTTTGCCCACGATAGCTCTCCTTTCAGCGAGATCTTTCTCGCCGGTGAAATGAATTCCTGTCACAAGAACATAATGAAGGCTTCTACCATTTCTTTACCTCTTGAAAGACCAGTTATCCACTTTGCGTGGCTGTGATAAAAATGCAGAAGACAGACGTGAGCGAGGGAGAAATCTGACAGTGACAGTGGAAACTGCAAGAAAAACAACCTTCATTTTGATGCAGAAGATTCAAGATATGATGGAGAGGAGGGACAGGAGGAGTGAGTAGCTTCCTGTCCTTCATTTGTCATTAATGATACATGTCTGCACCATGGTATTCACTTCACTGGTGTCTTCACCGGAGGACATGGAAGCACAGCAATTGTTTCTCATGAAATAGCAATAAACTTCAGATTCAAGGTAACACATGTTTCGCCTTTCATTTTAACATATACTGGGTGTAATTGTCACAGGCAAAAAGTCGTGACTAAATGAACCAAATATTTATTGATTATTGTTTGATTGGATCACAATTATCTTCCCATTTTAGGGGAGTATATCAGCTGCAAAAACTTACAGTATAATTGACAATAGTTTTTGCCACATGCAGTAAAAAATACAGTCACTATATCACCACTAAGCCGAGCACAGTTAAATTAGTTCAGAAAGAAACACATTTCATAAAACACATTCAACAGAACAATTGACAGAAAAATGGAGAAAAAAAAGGAATCTGAAAGGAAGTCACTGAATTTCTGTCTTTCTTTGGAACCCTGCTCAGACTTAAGAGTACTAAATGGGTAAACCTGTAATCTAGTATTGTGCTTTGATGAGGTTTGATGAGAATGGTGAGAATTGGTGGAGGGGAGGCTACGATATCCTGACTTCAAAAGCTCCAAGAACACTGGATCAAGGAAGTGTCTTATGAAAAGACCCCCTCCTCACCCCCACCCCTTTATAGTATGGCAGACAATTCTGTAAGATATCATTCTATGCGTGACATGTTATTTTTCATTGCATTGGTCTGTGGTGTAAAATGTAATTTGTTGTATTCGAAAGAGTGAGACCTGTTTTGTTTGATCTTGGAGTTTTCTTCTGCTCTATACAATGTATCATATAAAATGCAAGATATAAAACTTTCTCTATTGTTATTCTTTTAAAATCATTAATATTTAAATATCTGTTAACTTAATATATTTAAATTAAGTTAACAGATTCTACCTCAACCTGTGTTTGTCTTCCAGCCACGCAAGCAGGCAGCTTTTCTTTCACTAAGCTTGGTGAGATTACTGAGCAGTGACTGATATAAGATGACAGGACAGATAACCATCACACTGAGGAGTAATAGAACTTATGAAGACATTACTGAGTTGTTATATATTATAAAGTCAAATACATACAGTAAAGGCAGTGAGTCATGTAGTAAATTGGAACATATGGATCCTTAATGCCAGATGTAGAAAGAGAACACAAAGACATAGAAATGGATAGAAGCATGAGACAAAGAGACACAGAGGATAGAGAGTATCATTATACCAAAGAAATGGAGTAGTGGGATGTTGGGGTACAGGCCAACCAAGGACAGGAGCTGGATCAGGACAGGACTATAGATCTAAGACTGCTATGAGTCTACTCGACCGTCATTAGCAACAGGATCACGTCAATCCCGAGGCCCCTCACTCTTTCCCCGACCCCGTCCTTCACCTCCCTGGCCTGGAGATGGAGAGCTGGCTACATTCATTCACACACACGTACATGCGGGCACACACCGAAGGGTGAGTATTAAATTCAGCACTGAAGGACCTTGGTGATGGGAATGAGAGCAACCCTCCTAGACAGGCAAGATCCTTGGCTATCTATTGTAAGTCTGCTCTGGTCTCAGGTGTGGAATAAAAAAAAAAACAACTCAGATCTCCAACATCAAGCTGCTCCTCTGTTTTATGTCACATCATGCTGTAATGATGATTTACATTTAATTAAACGGCTTTAACTTCATAGATGTTTTCTAGCTTAACACCTCTGGATCTCCAGTTTGTGCTGACCTCCAGTGGTTGAAGCTCTCAATACAGTGCACTGATGCAGATGTGTAATCAGGGTGTGGATTAGATTAGATTAGGATAGATTATATTTGATTAACACTTATTGTCGTTGGACAGAGTACAGGTACTGAGACATTGAAATGCTGTTTAGCATCTAACCAGATGTGTAAAAAGCGGTAAAGTGCAGAGTAATGTACATATGTATAGAGATATATAAATAAACAAATCGACAGAATTAACACAATGAAGAGTGGAATTAATACATTAAGATACATTCAGTATGGGCAGCAGTGACAGCAGCCAATCAGATATAAGTGTAAACAACACAATGAAGATGCAAGAATGAGTAATGCTTGTAGTAGACATTACATACAGCGATGGTGGTATAGTGGTGACCATAGCTGCCTTCCAAGCAGTTGACCCGGGTTTGATTCCCGGCCATCGCAGAGTCCTTCACTCTTGTGAATTTCCCTACTGTGGGACAAATAAAGGCTTATATTTCTTATTATCTTATATACAGGATGAACAGCTGGATGTATAGTGTGTAAATTATAGGCGAGATATGTGCAGTATAGACAGCAATATAAATATGAATATGCTATAGGGCAGACATATACAGTATGGACAGTGGTAGAAAATGGAAATTATGTCAGAGCATAAATGCTACAGGTGAGTGGCAGTCAGCAGCCAGCGAGGTGGAGGTCAGTCTAGTGATGTGAGAGACTGTCATATTGCAGATGTGCAGTCAGCACAGTGTTGGGTGTAGTCTAAAAGGCCAGTGAAATAGGTGGTTTCAGCTTGTTGCTAATTCCACTGTGGCATTAAGAGTCAGAATCCCCACCCCTTTCCCTCAGTACTCCCAGTGACAGCTGCTGAAGGACCCCTGGAAAACTTAGAGAAATATGAAATGCCTCAACAGATTACTGAAGTACTGAAGACACCAAAAAAAAAGTGTACTGTTATGACTAGAAAAAGACGTTAAGTTACTTTCTTGCATTATGTCTTGTCTCATGTTGTCTCATCATTTCCTGTTTTATTTTGGTAACCGTCTTCCCTCTTGTTCCAGGTAACTTGCCCTTCCTTCCTCCCGCCAGTGTGATTGTCTGCCCTGCCCTGATTTTCTCCACCTGTTCCCCATTACCTCGTGTATATAATGTCTGTGTCTTCCCTCGTCCTGTGCCAGTTTGTCATGTCTGCATAGTCCGTCAACCTATGCCTCATGTCCCTTGTGTTCTCATTCAGGTTTGCCTTTTCTGTTGTTACTTTGCCTCATTCATGTCTAGTTTTTCCTCAGCCTTGTCTGAGTGATTTTCTGTTTAGTACTTTGCCTTTCTTTCTCACTAGAGTGATTTTCAGTTGTACTTTGTTGTTGGACTTTGCTCATAAGAGTGATTTGAGTTTTGCATTTTTTCATTAAAGATCTTTTATTTTGAAACTTTGGTGTCGTGGTCCTGCATTTGGGTTCAGAACAAACTCAGGCCTTGTCATGTTCAGCCTACATGTAGTGGCCAATAATGACATGCAATACTCCAGTCATATGAAGACGTGCTTATTAAAATGTGAAAAGAGAAAAAAAATGTGTGACCAAAAAACACTACTTTAAATTAATTAATCGTACATGTGATTTTTCATTTTGGATAAATCCTTTAATCCTTGAATGAGGTAGGTAGGCTACTGAAGCCTTTGCTGGCAGATACTGGACGGTAACTTGTCGGGTGATTCAGAGCAGCAGAAAGTTGACTGATGGAGCAAGAGTAACTGTGTGTTGGATGAATCAATTATAAAACAAAAATGGAATTGCATGAATTCCTTGTTTGTTAAAGCTGTATTAGACATGCTGCTGTGTAGAATTTCAAGTCTTCAGTTAGGATGGAGTCATGGAGGATGTAAAAAAAATAGGGGTTTATAGTTCAGTTGTCACTTTCAATTTCTCATGTCCTGTGTGTGGAGGGGACAGTGAAAAGAGCAATTTACAGCAATGGCCTAATGTAATGTTGAAAAAAGGAGCAAGAGACATTCTGTGTTGCAGCATACTTGTGTTTTGGCTCCACGATGAGTGTTTTTTTTACACTGTGTATTACACCATGCCATGCATAGTGAAGCTTTAATGTAAAATCTAGATTCTACAGTGATGAGCAGACTAGTTTCTACAACTGGGCTGAAAATACTGGAAATTCTAGTCTATAGTTAAAAAAAACCAAATTTTAATATTTCTTGATATTTTCAGACTTCCCAAGACAGCGTGTCACATATTCAGACTGTCCCATCAAACGTTCCTTAATATTCCAGAAATATTCTATGACCGGTGGGAACCTTAAAGCACTCACAGGCATCAGACAATGAGCAGGAGACGAGGTGGTGGGAGCAGAAAGGTTACTCCTAGATGAAAGAAGTTGAATGATTATAGAGCACACGGTGGGCCCAGAGATGATTAATGCCATTCTCCTCTCCCATTTGCTGTTCATTAACTCACTGTCTGCCATAATGGCCCATGCAGCTCAAATGAAAGGGGAGGGTAGAGGAGAGGTTCAGATTGGGCATCATTAGAACGAGCGAAGCCAGAACGGGAGAATAGGAGGAGGAGAGACGAAGGGAGGGTAGGAAAGAGTGCTGATTAGTGCAGCAGTTATCTACATCTTAATCAAGCTGAGTATTGCTCTCTTGCCTTGAAAAGGCCACACAATGACAAAACACAGCACCATTTAGCATAACAGTCTACCCACTAAAAAGTCTATTGGAGCTGCTGCTGCTGGAGTTTATTGTCTGTGACGTCTTGCTAGATAAATATTAAAGTTGACATGCAAAGAAAAGTCATTTTGATAGCAAAAAGAGCTTGTTAAGGCCAGTACAAAATGTCAAAAAACCAAAACCGTAAAAGCAGGTCTCCAATTTTTACATATTTTGTTCCTCACTAAGCCGAGAGCACCTCGAGGGAGCAGGCCGTCAGGTGCATTGGATAAAGGGAAAGGGAAGGTAGATAACACCAGAGTGGATGTGCATGTAGAGAAGCGTAACACGTAGGATTTGAGTTATGGTAAAACTCGGGCAGAGATAAAAGCATCAGGCATTATGAATCCCTTTCTGCTTGTGCATGAGGGTTGAAAAAGATGGACTCACGCAATTGGATTTGGAGAGCTGCTGTGATGTATTTCAATCTACGTCAGTGCTAACCTTATAAAATGGAAAACTATTGAACTGATAGAGAGGCTGGAAAAAAACACCCTTCCGCCTAGACAGCACAGAAGCCGAGACTGATAGAGAAACACAGGAAGCCTGTCGAGATTTAGTAATTACTCTGAAAAATTGAAAATAAAGATTGACAAAGAAGAGTAGAGAGTGAAAAAAGGTAGAGGTGGAGGTGTTAAGGAGATTCTGAGTGAATCATATAAGCAAACGCAAACAACCTTCATTCCTCTTCGCAAATTCTATATATGTGTTCACGGAAAGCACAAGTCTTTGTAAGCCTTAAGCTCTGACCTCCTGCATTAAATATTCAATCAAATTTTCCTTGAAACATAAAGCCACTGGAACTCGACAATTGCAGTATATACAGTACTGTAAGAACTGGATGTTGTCAGTTCTGAACCACCGTCGATATTTCATATTGTAAATGGGAATGTCATTATTTTTAGCAATACAACAGCGTTCATATTTAATACCCTTCCGGCACTGTGTCAGTCCCTTAAGTGCATCCCTACAGCTCTGGTAGCGTTGCCAAATGCATCATTATGTCATCAGTATCACTAAATGCAACTCTGTAGGATGGGATGAGCCCGTAAGGATTCTGGGTAGGAAGAAAGTGACCTTGCTGGAGGTCTTTTGCGGCTGTGAAACATTCAGAAATGCAATGAAATATCTACCATGAGGGAACTTCTGACTTTTGTTTAATAATAAATATCATACGTGTTTACAGGGAACATGCAGTGGAGAAACAGCAGTGAGAAGAGGCGAGGGACCTTTTCATATCCGCCATGGCAACTGAACATATGGACTTTCAGAGTCTTCCAGATCTTCAAGGTTCCACTCTGGTCCTTGAACCCAAGACCTGATGGCAGGACCTGGTTACATACAGTCTTATAGGGTTCCATTTTATAACCACAGGTCTCAGGTCTGTGTGTCTTTCTGTCTGATGCCCAAGTGGATCCAAGTAGACTGGCTATCAGCTCTGTTTACTATTATTCAATATTACAATTATAACAGGGTCCTATGGGTCAGTTTCAGAGTCCAGAAATTTAGATTGTGAAACTCCCACATTGTGCTACTTAAGCAGCAGAAAATGCAGCAGCAGCACCTTTTTTATCCCGATCCCTGATCCAGACCCAATTCTGCTGATTCGGAGTCCTGAGCTAATCTTAGTTTGGATTTGGACAACAAGTTTTTACATTAACAAAGCTGAAGTTCGAGTGTAGTTTTAAACCAACAGCAGCACTTGAGAGGTGTGATACACCTCAGAAATGATGCCTGCCCGATGCTACTCACTCAATATTCTTCATTTAGACTGTTAGTGGTTGTTCTGATCCACTGGCTGGCATAAATGAAATGCCAAAAAAGTTTTGGCAAAAAGCTCTTTAATTAATTCAGTGTGCTAAATATGTGAATTTGAGCGTAAGATTAACTTGTGGCATGTGCACAGCTGTGGGAAGAAGAAAAGACAGGTTACCAAGAATAAAAGGCTGCACTCCACCTTCCCTACAAAAGACAGAAATACATCTGTGGTATGAGACTAAATACTTGCTTATATCTGTTTTGTAATGCCCACTATCCTAGAAAAACCACGAACAGGATTCACTAAATTAGGTGCCATTGGGAAAATAACTCCCAATTATGTATCTCTCCCTACTGAAACACCAAGCTCATACAAACAGGACTATTACTGCTCCACCATCAGGGTGTGAGAAGGCTCCTAAGACCCGAGTGAAATGACAGATGAGAATATGGGATTATGGGAGAACGACAGAGCGGGAGAAAAAGAGGGAGTATGTGAGTGGAAGAGGGGAGTGATGAAGCAGGTGGACTCTCATCCATCTTGTCCTCGGTGACGGATGTATGAGTGGGGGCCCAGGGCTGGCCGTCAGCCGCTGTGATGGATGAGAGATAAGTAGTGAAAAACATGTAGATTTAAATGACAGCCATGCAGGCTGCATGCAACGTGTCACAGTGGACAGATCTTAGAAAAGCCTTGATGCTGAATGACATTTAGGTCATATCCAGCAAAACATACAATTACTGATCTTTTAGAAGTTAAATAATTCAATTATTTGTTGCATGACATCATCATGGTGCTTTCACCATATCACTCACACCAAAACAATCAGAAAGCAGACTGACTCACAACCCTGATTCTAGACAAGGTGGGGCATGGTGTCAAATGTAAATAAAGAATACAATCATTTGCAAATGAGCTGCGTTTACCAATAATGTTTTCACAAAGTGTTCCTGAGCCCATGTAGTAATCTCCTTTATAATCATGTGTTTGACAAAGAACCTCATCTCATCCTTTCTTGTGAATGACTGAGCCTTTCATACCAAACCATGATGCTGTTTTCAATTAGTATATGTCATAAAGGATTAGCACATTATCTCATTCTGTTTATTTATGTTTTACACAGCTGTTTTACATTATGTCTTACAAGCTGAAAGGCAAGCTATAGATAATGTAAAACATATACAGACAGGCTATTTCCAGGGATTTAATATTGTGCTTTCATAAAGTTGGGAGACTCATGAGAGATTAGGCTATAGTATTGGTCAAGCTCCAAAGACACTGGATCCAACATTACCCATAATGCAACCATTAGCATGTTTTAATGTTTGGTAAACATCATCATATTTTAAACTATGCAAGTTTGAAAAGCAGAATTATTGTTAGAATTTTTTAGTCTGAAAGCCCATCCTGAGAAAACACTGATCACATCACTTCTACATCGTCAGGTTTTTTTCCCCTCAGACTTAAATTGGAATTCCACCAATTTAAACATCAAAGTCTGTTTACAATCTTTGAGTGTTACTAAATATGAGAAATAGTTAGGGTTTTTTGGAACTCCAGAGGATGCCCTGCAAAACCTGATAAATTGAACTGGATATGTAAATTAAATTGAGTGACATCATGGGAAAAAGTCTGGAGGTGTGCAGTGCAGTGCAGAAGTGAGCTTAGCTCTGTGGCTTGCTCCTCATGTCTACTTGAGGCTAGCCAAGACTACATTATTTCAATTTTCCAACCAACAATCAAGTTGCATTAATGTAGCTGCCAGGTTTTCATAAGAAATAAGAATGTGTGGAATAAAGAGATGATATCCCTGGTGGTGCTGCATCACTTTCAATCCTTTGTCCGTTTTGAGTCTGATGAGTGCAATAGTGAATAAGTGGACTACTCTTTTAACAAAGTTATTCTAGAGCCAGAAGAACCATAATACAAGCATGTTGACAGGCTGAGTACTAACCATTACTAGTGAACTGACTTTCATGTGTAAGAATGGAATATGCCTTTAAAGGTTGTAATACTACAATGACTACTACTATTATTAAAGATAAAATAATACATCCTTATTCTAATATATCTACAACATAACTTGGCATAAACATTGATATTCAAGAAAAAGATCAGTGTAATGTATATATAACTAAACACATATGGATGTCACTGCTGTGCTTTGAGAACATTGAGAATTCAACAGAAACTGCTGTGGGTCCTGTCTCGGTCCTGTGTTTCAGCCTAACACTTGAACATACATTATGTTGAGCACTTAGATAAGACATATAATAATCTTAGCATCATTCAAAGTAGTAAGACACTTACTCTTAGTAGCAGATCCTTTTGGATTTCAGCATATTCCAAAATCCGTAGAAAAAAATGGAAACTCTCTAATGAGCAGTGTTGGGAAAGTTCACTTTCTATATGAACTAGTTCAAAGTTCAGTTCAAACCTTTTAAAATGAACTAGTTCAGTTCATCGTTCATAATTCAAAATTGTGAACTAAAGTTCATGCGTCCCCAAAAAGAACTATTTCGTTCTTTTTTAGTTCTTTTTTTTTTTTTTTTTTTTTTTTTACGTTGCCACGAGCTACGAGCTAATTCCCGACTCTATGGGAATTAGTTTCTCAGTAAACGCATCCTCCTTCCTTGCACCCATGTGAATTGTGACGAGACTGACGACCGCTGATGACGAAGTTGGTAGAGCGACAGGCAGGACTTGTGGTTGCCAGATCGGGTGGTTATCCGCGACATTTTAATGGTCGTTTACCATGTGTTTTTACTGTTTTAGCTTGGTTTTTCGCCGAGGGCTCTTGAAATCTGGCACGAACGTAATCTGAACGAAATCAGAGTGCCGTTCAAGAAACAGCAGAATGAGTGCGTTCACAATTTAACGTTCATCAAGCAAAAATGAACAGGACGTTCACGTTCACCCAAAATATGAGTTAGTTCATGAACGAACGTTCTTTGAACGCGTTCGGGTACAACACTGCTAATGAGTGACATGATGGATCAGCACTTAGCACTTTCATGTCACAGAGGGTCTTGGGTTTGGACTTGATCCCATTGGCTGAGGCTGTTGACTTGGCTCTGTGACAGATCAGTGGCCTATACAGGGTGTACCCTCCCTCTTGCCTGTTGCATGCTGAGATAGGCTCTAGCTCTATGTAACTGTGAGCAGAACACACAAGTAGAGTAAATATATAAGTAAAACTATGGAATCTTTTTGGAACATTCCAGGTGAGAAACTACATTCTCACTTTTATTCTCCCATTGAACTTTAGTGGTAACATGGTGGTCTTTGAGCTCGAAGTATTAGTGGCAGATGTTTTGTAGGCTGCATCAAACATATCTGTTCTGTCAAGGTTAAAAAAGATCTAAGCTTAAAATCACAAAGACATAAATTCATAAGTGTTTAATGTTTGTATAATTTGTTTTTCATTTAGCTTAAAAATATCTAAAAGTTCATTAATATATATTGTGCATATTGTGTATATGAAGGCATTTTGCAAAGCAACAATGACACCTACTGGCTTCTTTGGTACAGCTAGAAATAACTGTCAATTTGTACAAATCTTTATTCAGGAAGTGACAACAAACAGTATGGAGTTAGTGATTGTTTATCGTTCATCTGTTCTTGTCAGCACCTGCACACATCTTACGTTCCTGTTGCATCGTCGGTGTGTACAGTATAATGTTAATATTGTATGTTATTATTTGAGGAAGTTTATTATTAGAAGCACGGTAGAAATTAATAATTTGTCAGTTTATTTCTCCGGTGTTCATGCTAGGTAATTAGCTACTCTGTTGCTCTCAGGTTGTTTGTTTGTTTATATTAGCATCTTGCTCAGCAGTTATATTGTTGTGCTTACAATATAGTGTCTGCATTGTTGAAGATTAAGTACATGTCTTATTGATTATATTGCTTTCATTTTCCTTTAGTTTTACACTTTTCTTGCCATCATTAAACCTGTGGACAACACCAAGTCGGTCTTCAGAGTCTTGATGGGGAAAAGAATTAACTACTGCAGACATGCATCTCGTGTATCAAGGGCAGCATAATATCTTTAAAACTGTGTATTCCTTCGTGTGTTGACCGTGTGTGTATGAAGGCTTTACTTATCTTCAGATGGTTCAAAATTCTCCACTCTGGCTTAGTTTTCCACATTGTTGGACTCTTTCCACTGGCTGCTAGTGGATTTTAGAATTAAATCTAAATAATTGATACCAGGTACTACTGGCTGAGGTACATCCTGAGTACATTTATGAATTGTTTTGTCCTCAACTAGCATCAACTGGATGTTTGTTGTTTTATGTTATTTCTGTTTAAATTTGCATTTGTTTTATTGGTGAAGCCTTTTGTGACTTTTGTTCGTGCCACATACCTAAATCTGCACTTTTACTACTGTCCAAGTGTATGTCCAATGTGTTAGACTGGCTGGGATATATGAATTGTTTAGCAAGGAGGTACTCAAGGCAGAGAAAACATTGAAAGATTGTACTTGCCAATATAATATGTGTTATCATTAGCAGTAGCAAAGGTAGGTTGAAATGTTTTCAACCTGCAGCTGTGGTTGTGCTTGTTTCCATCACACTCCTCTGCTCCTCCGTCTGTCCCCTCAGAGCATTTGTCCCATTCTAAACCTGCGGAGCCGAGTAGATGAATTGAAAACAGTGCGGGGATATTTGCCTGCATTTCTGCTTTCATCTGCCATTCTGCCAGGAAGCTGTCTGCTCTTTCCCATCTGCCATCTACCTCCGCCTCCAAAATAATGTTCCTGCCATGGCCACTGTGCACACCTGTGTGTGTATGTGAGTGTGTGAGTAAGTGAGGGATCGTCAGTGTGACAGGCCTGCCAGTAACTGCACACTAATTAGGATACTGACTCACATGTCTAAGTCTAGTAACCTTGTTAGGTTAAATAATTTGTCTTCATCAGCAACAAAGACTCCCAGAGAGTCCCACTGGGCACTGGCTTGACTCCATCAATTATACCAGCCTGATTTGGTTAGATTAGACCCATGTATCTCACACAGGTAGCATTTGGAGGAATTATCACTGAGGTGCTGACCCAGTTAGTGAGTCTTCTGTGGACATAAGGATCTGTCCCAGCTCACTGATAATGATGTAACTGAAAATTATCTTTCAATATTTATAAAAAGGACAGTTGTTCATTGGTGGAGACCTCAACCAATAACATTGCTCCTTCTTGGTTAACATGGTTTTTGAAACCATGATGAAATGTGACATTAATATTTTGAAGTTACACAATTCTAATGCACACAGATTACACCTAGCCAAGCCTATCATAGTATGTATGTGTGGCAAGTTTAACATTAAGATTGCATGATGTTAGCTAACTACTGTGGTGGACGTTTATTTTTCCACCACACACAGATAACTTTTGTTATACCATATTATCAAAATGCTCTAAATTATAACACTTACATTTTATTTGGTGCAGACAAACTGTGGCTACTTCTTGGACAGCCTGTTAGTAACTAACCACATCGTCATATTATTTGTTTGATATTTGCAGGAAAAAAAATATCCAAAAGGCCCTGACACCACAAAGATGGCAGAGAGATCAAGTTCAGTGACTTGAATTAGCTGAGGTGACGCCGACAGACAGCTAGGGGCTAGCTGTCTGTCACACTCAAAATTACCTCTTCTGTGGTTATCCAGAACTTTGAGTCACTCTAAACGAGTGAGCTTCATAAAAATTCACCCCCCATATAGTCACCATGATGGATGAAGTTATCTATAAAGGCCAAAACTGTTCGTACCAGGCTGTAAACATGTTCATTTCTGCTCTAAATTTTAACATGGCAGTCTATGGGGAGTGACTTTCTTTTGGAGCCAGCCTCAAGCAGCCAATCGGGAACTGCGATTTTAGGCACGTTTGCATTGGTTTTATTTTTCAGCCTCAGAGGTTAGCATTTGGATCAAACACATTAATAAAACTATCTGGATCTGCTTTTGTAACGTCCACATTCCCTTCTGAAATTGTGACTTTCCCTACTGTGGGACGAATAAAGGCTTATCTTATCTTATCTTAACACCGGTGTCATTGGGGGCCCAGAAAATCCCATGAGACACAAGACTACAGAGCTTCCTCTCTCGGGATGTCATTACTAGCTTTTTGAGAGGGGGTCTATCAATGGGAAGTTTTTTTAAAAACAAGTTGTAAAGGCTGCACAGAGACTCGAACAGAATCCAACCAAGATCAAATGAGATTTCCAGACTCGTTTTGATTTTTCATTTCGTTTTCGTTAATAAATTGGAATATTCTCCCCAGCAATTAATGGAAAAGCTTGTGATGGCCTTTTATCCTTAGTGTTATTTTTTTTCTTTCAATGCTATGAGAGCTATTTGTAAAGTAAAGATGGAGGCAGTCCTGTGTATCATGCTGTGCAGTGCCACAGTCTTCTCCCCGCCTGCATGCATGCTGCGAGACAGCAGCTAAACTTACTCTGACCCACTTACCTTTTAATCATCCTGCCATGTGCTGCTGCGCACACCCTAGGCACACACCGGTCATCTCCCCCCTTCACCCAAACACACCCCGAAATACAATACACAGTCTATGCACACAGCGGTGTGTCGAGGCTGGAAGCAACCCGGGAGCAAACACGGACCACATGCCGAGCGAGAACATGCAGCTGATTAAGTTTCAGAAGTTTCATTTTATTTGTAAATCAACTTCGAACTCAAGTCTAAAGGTCCTTACACACGAGGAATGATGCAAATATACTATGCGAAAATGCAGAATATTCGGAGCCGAATTTTGACGCGCCTGACTATACACATCAAGTGTGATATGATTTTGCGACTTTCCGAGTGGGAAAAAAGACGCGAGAGGACGAAAATTGAGTCAACCGAGACCTAATTGTTATAGCAATTGTCAGCAGCTATTTTAGTGAATGACCAAGTGACCAACAAACAGCTTGTTGGTTTTGGTCTTTTCTTGGGATGACAATAGAAAAATATCTAACAACTCCGACCTTGTCCTCTAAAAAAGACACATCATTTCTACCTATTTAATGAATTCTGTTTTCTCATGAACATGGAGCTTTGTTTTTGGAGTTTTATAACTGCACAGTGAAGGCAGCAGGAGATATCTACATCTAAAACACAGGGCACTACTAATGAACATTATTGTCTGTAAATAGAGTTTGTGCGTTAGAGATAAACCTTGAGAAGAATGTTGAGAAGAAACACTGAAAGCAACAGTAACAACAAAATAAAACATATTTCCAATAACAACAAATTAGTCAGTTATGTTATGCCCAGTACAATATTGCTTTAATGAGCATCTTTTAGAGCTTAGTGACTCTACAGTCAACACAACACATCCTAATATGTTCATGCTGACTTCACTGTATCTTTTCTTTACCTTATGTCTAACAAGTAAGTATGTGGGGTTTTCTCTCACATGGCTCTAGTTTGATCTGATTAAGATGGATTAGATTGTACAGTAGAAACCTCCTGGCTTTCAGTACAGTTTATATTGCAAACGCAGTGTGTATGTCTTGTCCAGTCAAATTGAGACCAAATTCTAAACAGGTAAAGAAAGCAAAAGTTGTGATGGACAGCATCACAATCTGGATGAATTGTTCCATTTTTGAAGATGTACAGTTTCCTCAGTTTCCTTTTGTACATGACGGACAGCTACAGTTGATTTTTACAGTAAAATCAATGAGTAATTACCTTTCTCATCTTGTGTACGGTCCCAAAGGAACACACTGCTTGAATACAACCATCTGTCTTCATCAGGCTGCTTGTTGTTTCATGGTATGTGGTCAAGATATAATTTGGTTTTGATAGGGTTGTGTTTCAATTCAAGCTTCTTTTTCCAGAATTTTAAGAATTTCGCAGTCACAGTCTTCATTTATATTCAGCATTATGACACACCAACAGAAATGTCTTGAGGCCATCTGGACCACTGTACCCTGATCCTGCCATTTCTGTCCTCCTACTCCCCCCCCCCCCCCCTCCTCTCCTCTTTCTTCTGTCCCTCTGTTGAACAGTTTCTAATTGAGATTCAGCCCCACAGATGGATATGCCATGGATGCTGGCTCCGACATTGCTGTTACACACCCAGCTATCTGTTGAGCCGGAGACATGAGAAGAATCCCTCAGCTTCAAGACCCCTGCATTGCTGAGGCAATTAGAGCAATCTCTCGCTTTGAGAAGGGAGAACAGGGCCTCAGTCAGATGATGGTAATTGCAGTTTTCATGCACAGGGCCTGCCACCTTTTGTAATGCTGCGACAACCTCGCAGGTTCAGCCAACCCAAACTTGTGTCTAATTAATTAGAATCGTCAATTTGCATAATTGAATATTTACGTTATTGTAATGTGTTCTCCACCTTTTGAAATTGACATCAGCTTGTGTTTGCAGACTTATACTTGTCAGGCCATTGACTCATATGTGTACGGCAGCAAACATTTGTACATGACGGGAGTTTGAATGTGACCCTGTCATGCTCACCAGCCAAATGTGCTCTAGATCAGAAAGATTCAAGTTTCTATAAGTAATAGCCGATATAATTGATATTACATTCAGTGTAATATTAGCAGTAATTTGATACTGTGGCAGTGGTTGACTCAATAATACAATTTTAGCCAAGACTTTTATGTGCAGACAGACTTTTGAGTGACATCATCAGTGAAACGTGCAAGGGTAGTAAGTGAGAATTGATAAGGAAATCAACACATGAAGCCTTAAACTGCACAAAGCAGAGAAATAATGGGCTGAACATGAAAACCTCCTTGTCGACTCAGATTGTTCAATTACCTGTCTTTAACTCACGATCTGATCAGAGCGGTGTGAAATGCTATTTTTCAGCCTGGTTTTAATTGCTCTTTAATGGGGTGAGAAGAAAAGTGAGCAATTCCGTTGAAGCTTGGTTACAAAATGTAGAACACCGAGGGGCCACTTTATTGGGTACACCTGGACAATCTTATACAATCCAATACAACAACACTCTACCTTTATAAAGCTTGTGATCAGTTTTGGTGACAGTGTTGGAAATGTGTAAATTCACTTATTAAGGTGCGTTGTACTGGACTGTATTATACTAAAAGGTGTTCCTAAATTTTTTTGTCCTTCCAATTTGTTTATACGAGGGGTATAGAATATTAGAAACAGCTGGCAATGTAATGCATTCTAGTAAAACACTGTCACTAATTATGACCTCAGTGCTAAAGCATACATTTAAATTTTAATATCCATGACAGCCTCAACGAAAATTGAACATTACAGGCATCATAAAAGTAAACACTGTTGTATTGGATTGCATTAGTGTATCTAGGAAAGTGGCCTTGCCAAAGCTTGCACATGTCTACTGTATATATTGCAAACAATTGAACCTAAAAGCCATTGTTTCTTCTAAGACTCTTTTTAATTAATAACAGCAGAATTACATTCATGCTGCTCTAACCTGTCAGGTTACTCCCACAAGCCCACATTTACAGTGTTCATGATAGTAGTAATCCTAGAAGGGAAACTATGCCTGTTGAGTGTATCAAACAAGTTGGACACGATGGCTGCCCTACAATAATCCTTAGAGTTAGAATGGTTTTAAACAAAGAAATATTACTACATGACTCCCAGCCCCCCAGATACCCACCACTTTGCAAAACCTTGAAAATGACTAGCTTTTAAACCCAAGTGGACACAGTTTACAGTGCATCTGCTTCTGTGAATTACAGCCAAAAAATATTATCAGTGGGTCCAGGAGCACCTGTGTGGATCCTGTCAGGTACCTGCAAACATCTGCAACGAGCTGACCTGGAAAAAGGCCCAACACTAGCAGCAGAACCTGCACTGGTCTACAGACGGCTTCGCTCACAGGTACACACACCTGCTCTCACACACAGGATATTAAAGCCATTTGCAAAAAAAAAGAGATTTAGTGACTGGTTGGCTGGCTCTCAGGCTGATATCTGATTGGTTGGCTGGCTGGCCAGCTGGACAAAACTGGGGATGTGGTTGTTCTCTCCAGAGTGAAAGTACAGCTGCCATCCAAGAGGCTGCTGTTTGTTGTTCTACCTAACACTCCCTATAATTAGGGAGATTCAGGGCTGCCAGTAGCACTCACACATGCACTTCAACACACACACATACCAGCCGGCATGCTTGAGATTTCCTGATCTGGTTGATCAGGATTACTAAAGGATGTTTTGCATGAATAGGAGAAGAAGAAACGAGAGCTGAGGTGGGAAATCCCCCCTGGTGTTCAGAGTGGTCACAGATTGTCACAAAAGCATTTGCAGCTTGTTTAGCAACCAAAAGATGATTAAAAGCTTTAAAAGCGCGACTTCGGCTGAACTCAGAATTCCACTTAGGTAGATGTCATTACTAAATATCTCTTTCTACGGAATACACCACAGGTGCTGATGTTCACAGTGTTTTTCTGCACACACCTGACTTCAAAGCACGAGAACAAAAGCAGGAGAAAGCCTCAGTCCCCAAATGTGAAGAACGCCACCAATTTCACAGCACTAATAGATTCCCTGTGCACGTAGTTTAAAAAATAAAGGAGGAAAAAAAGGACAAAGGACATCTAATCCTGTCTCCTAAGCACTATTCATAAATGCTCAAGAAGCACTTCACAAGGAGAGCAAGGACCCCCAAATCACATTTTTTTTCACCTCGCTGGCTCCAGAGTGATTAAATTCATTAATTACAGCTCATGTATAGCAGAGTAAATATTCAATAACAGCCTTTTTGATAACTGTGATTCCTTCAATCCATCACACATAACTTTGCAAGTCTCCTCATCACTGATTGAAATTTCTCTTCGGAGGTCAATTAAATGTCCTTTAACTATTCATTAGCCACAATGCAGGGCGGCGCAAAAATGTATTTAAAGAGGAGTTCATTTTCCTTTTACAGTTTTCATGTGTGTGTGTGTGTGTGTGAGGGAGGGTTAGGGAGGGTTAATCTTTCCCTTTGCTTTCCTCCTGGGCAGAAAGTGGGCTTAAGCTCTCTCTGTGTCGTGGCGAGCTGAGCCGCGGCGAGCCGAAGCAGACGCTCTTTACCGGTCTCTGTAGCGTGTTTGGCCAAGGCTGACTGGCTGCCAAACAGCCAGAGACAGAGCGGGGATAAATCAGCACTGACAAGGTGAAGCCAGCTTCGTGTTCGCCGGCTGACAGCTCAGGTGCTCAGAGAGATGGAGACACAACAGATTACATTTAGGCCACTGCAGAGAGAGAGGAAAGGGAAGAGAGGGGAAGATAAGAGAGAAAGAAAGACTCCAAAATGGCTTTTGGACTTTTGGAAACTTTGCTTGGAGATAAATGAGAAAGTTGGAGTGGTTCGTGTGGACGATAATGTGTGCTGTGAGTGGGTGGTGGCCCTGAAGCTTACAAAAAATGTAAGTAAAGAGAAACAATAAATACATGAATAAAATCAATATTTGAGACATGTGGTGAAATGATGTCTGTTCTTTTATTTATTTGCTTTGTTACCTTTGATAAAATCTACTGCATATTCAAAATTACTGATTGGCTTTCCCATCTTCACGGTCTTCAAGTGTCCATACGCTGGAAAAAAAATATGTAATGTGGTGTATTCTAATACTGCAAATGCATAGATGTATAGTATTTGAGTGTGTGCACATGTGTGTAAATTACGTTGTGTGCTTTGGTGTTAGTTTAGGAGATACACGTATATTCTATTTATTTTCATTTCTTTTTCTAGAGAGAGGACATTGAGCATTGTCCCCTAATGTTCAACCATATATAACCCAGTGTACTGTCTCTTCTTCCACCTTAACTCCCCTCTGATTCATCCTAATAGCAGTAAAATTGTGCCATTGTGACTGATGTCGTCAGTCCGGACACACTGCAGGCTATCTGCTCTCAAAGCGGTGTCCTTGAGGGAGCAGCAGGGGAGCCCTTGCGAAAAGAGAAATTGTCATGCTTAATTTTCATTTCAAGTTGAAATTATACCAGCGATAAAATGTATGGGTGACTATTCTAATCACAGGTTTCCTTATCAACTCTATTTCATTCTCTGCAATCTGATTGATCAGCAATTTGATTCTAAATAACTAAGCTCCTCCAGTAAGCAGCCCAAGGACCAGATAAGATCAGATAGAGGTCCAGGGACTTAACACAGATGTATTTTTGGATGTACTGTAGCAGTGTACCATAGGTGGTAAATGTGTCCTATCTGTCACTGCCCAAGGCTTACCTGTGCTCACTGCTAGCAAGTAAATATAAACTAAGCATAACATTAATCTCACCACGCAACTGTGCACTTTTGAAAGCAGCCCATCTGTGAAGGCTTCCCAATTAGCTGCTGTCATATGGCACAGGACGGAACAGATTTCTGATACACACTGTCCTTGGTGCACCACTTTACAGGGGAAAATAATAAACAATATGCTCGACTAATCTGCTGTTAGGCTGCAGGATTTCATCTGCAAAGCCTTCAAGATGATGTTAAGGCTTTTCTTGAACCAGGACACTGCAGCTCTGAATAGGTGAATTGTTCTATATTTTATCTCCAGGAAAGCGTTTGTTAGACAAATAGCTCATTGTCTGCCAACACAAACAGCAGTCAGGAGCATCGATCAGGGATACACACCTTATAAAACTACAATAGCGCTGAAACAACAACCAACACAATAGCCACTTGCACTAGTGCAGTGTTTGCAACACGCATGCAGGAGGGAAAAAAACAAGAGTCAACAGTCAAAGTCCCAGCATCCATCAAGCTGACAGCGGTGAAGAGCTCGTTTGCATTTGTGTGTCCTTACCTTGCGTCCACCTGTGTTCAGCTTTATGGGCGTGAGGAAAGGGTCAAAGATCATGTGGCTGGTCTCGATGTTGACTGGCGACTGCCTCTTCCCCACCGAGCACAGGTTCCAGGCCGAGTTTACCAGCCCCCAGAAGGACGGCACTGTGAAACAAAAGACAGAGCGGTTGTTCAAAAGGGCGAGCGTCTGCACAGGCGAGATAAGAGCATGTTCCACCGTGAGCAGTGGTGCAAGAAGTTTCAGATCCTTTACCTAAGTAAAAGTACTAATCCCACACTGAAAATACTCCATTACAATAAAAGGTAGGTATTAACAGCAAAATGTACTAAAATATTCCCTGTCAGTGTTTTACTATTAAATCTGATGTTTCTGGATTAATATTACTGCGACATGAAAGGGTATGGTACTTTGTACTGCTGTTGTTGTTTAAGGTTGAGCTTTATATACTCCTGGATGTTCAATCCACAGCAATGCATCGTATTCTAGATCATCATATGCTTGTAGCATCTGTGAGAATTAAAAAAAAAAAAAAAAATCTACTTTTCATTAGCTCCAAAAAAACAGCCCTGTTTTCAGACAAAGCATTTTCCAGCTAATCCAAGAGAGCTTTCAAAAAGGTTTATTTAGCTTGAGAAGCAAAAAAAAATTTCTCAACCACTCAACTTTATCACAAACATTCAACAGCACTACTTTTGGAGATACATGGTTTTCATTGGACAGGAAATAATGGAAAACTGTTATCTGTAGCAAGTAACTAAAGTTTTCAGACGAACTCTGAGTAAAACTTATGATATTTGCCTCTGTACTTAAGTATATTGCTTGGATGTACTGAGTTACTTTCCAAGAGGTCACACAGTTTGTGCTTTAGCATTTTCTTTTAATTATGACCTGGCAGACACGTAGTGGGAAAAATGCAATTAGCAGGGTCCATTTGATGTGCACTTTTCATAGGCTACTGCTAAACACTGGCATTGAACCTGTAGATAGCTACAGAACTATATTCCTTGGAATGTTGAAATCTTTTTCAAATTGTGAAATTTACAAGAATTTCTCACAGGATTTTGTTGTTTTGTTTTTAATTCCTGTTGTATCATCATTACTACCAGCATCATACATCATAACCCCTTCTTTGGTGATCAGAGTTTTCATTGTATAGAAGCAACAGGTAGAATCAGAACACGAGTCAGTAAAATATCAGGCTTGGTCTGCTTTAGTTGATATCCCATACTCCTTAACTCCCTCCTCCCATTCTTTACTTTTCATTTATTCATTCAGCCTCTGCTCAAACTGGTCCAGTGGAAGCAATTCACTCTCTTTTGCATCAACAACGTTTGTACACAACACAATAAAAGCAAAGACAGAAACCATACATCAAACTTTAAAACACATTATGGCCTGGTCTTCAACAGTACAGTCTCCCAGATACATGTACTCAATAAAATAATTTAACCAGTAAAATGTATATGAAATGTAAAATGATAGCATGCATTGTAAGAATTGACCCTGTAATAGTTTTGTTTACCTTTACATTGTAAACTCAAATATAAGTTTGATATTGATTTATATATAGTAGTGGCGCTTTTATTTTGAAGTCGTTTTTCAAGTCTCGTTGCGCTGCCCTCGCGTGACTAAAATCAACATCACCTGTAAATACACTGCAATCACGGACTTTCAAACCTTTTAAGACTGACAAGCCGCACACCTCAAGCCTCCCTTTGCAGCATGCAGCCAACGAGGTAATTTAGTTTGTATATTTTTATTTTTGTCAAAGGTTATTATGATTTACATGCGGTACACGTTTATGTTGACACTGTGTTGTATTTTATTTGTTTACATGACAAAGTTTTCACGGTGGACTTGGACAAAATCCAATAAACCCGTTTCAAGAAAGCCACTTGTGTCTGCCAGTGCTTGGAGGGAGAAAGTGACCTTTTATAGACCCTCTCAGACCTACGTTACCTAATGGCTGATCCATTACTGTGTAAGGTTTTTGCTGTTGTAATTTGCTGTAGTGGAGCTAAGTTTAACTGTTTTATAAATTTACAGCTTGGATTGTTTTTAACTTTTTAAAATAGCAAGTAACTTTAGCGGTAAAATTAATGTAGAGCCAGAAAAAAAGGGGAGAAAATAAGAAAGAGAGGTGAGCTTAAAATAAAGAATATGTAAAATAAATAAATTATCTTTGCACTGATTTGACTTTTGAGACTGAAGTAATATTTGCACTAGAGGGAAAAGTTCAGTATCTGCCTCTGGATTGTATTGGAGAGTAAGGAGTGCACATAACAGGTATGCACAATCAATATCAGAAATATGTCACTTCCAATGTGCCTTTGAGTCCTGGGCAGGAGGAAGAACGAACAGGAGATTGTTTACACTGTGTCTGTGTCCAACAACTGAGAGTTTACCACAGACTGTGACTGACTGAATTGGGTGCTGAACTGCGCAGGCCTTAGCAGATGGACTGGTGAAGCTCCTCCATGAAGCAGGCTTGGATAACAAAGTTGGTCACCGTGTGCACAGACGGGGCTGCTGCCAATGTCAGCATGTACAATGGCATTTTACCAAAACTATGACAAGTGGTTGTGGTCGGGGATTCCCTTGTGCTTGTTCTGCGCACTGCACACACCCTGGAGAAGTGCATGAAATCAGCTGATCAGATGATTCATTACAGCTGAACAAACTTTTTTTTTGCAGACAAAGGTGGAGCAAAGAGTATGTTCTCCATGTTCTGCATGGAGGCCATAACAGTGACCTGCAGCACATCTGTACAGAGCATTTTCAGTGTTTTCTGGCCAACATGCTTGACATTGGCAACATTTCGAAGACCACATCCAATAGCTTTCAGATAAAGAATTTAACCATTGGAGAATGTAAAGATGAGCTTGTGGTGGCCATTGACCAGTTCCCACTTTTACCTGATGTTGAAGGCTAATAAAGGACACACGCTGTTTCCACTGCTGTTTCAGTTCAGTTGTTTCAGAGGCATTTTCACATCTTAACATAATAAAAACAGATCTCCGATGTCACATCTTTGTGTTTCAGCCCTGATGCACATTCACCTATATGTATATGTAAAGTCACAGTCAAACAGAAGGTCAACCAGGGATTGAGAGGTGCATCTTTATCAGCTACCATGCAGGGAGCTGAAGCAGAGGATTGTATTAGTAATAAGATGATTGAGTGATGCATAAGGCACATGAATTCCGATATGACTCCTCAGGTTGCATTACAAAAAATAAGAACTGTGATTAATTTAGGACCTGAATGTAAACTTTAACCTTTTGATTTTGAGAGACTCAGTCACCGTGCATACATACTAGCATTCATTCCTTGCCTTTTTGTAGGAGCTATGTCACACTACAAGTCATTTAATATTGAACATTATAGGCTCTCATATGCCCATATCTTCCATCTTGAAGATACAAGAGCATGTATTGCTAGTATCATACCGGAGCATGCAGTGCCAAGGTGAGAATCACAAAGCTCTGTGGGGGCAATAAATCTTCAGTAACTTTTAGCAATTTGGTCAAAGCCTTGCTCTGAATAGAGAGGGTATTACAGAAGTGAGAGAAGTGGAATCAGCTAACACATGTACTATAAGACTGAAAGGACAGGATGGCACAGTCAGAGAATGTCAGCACTGTAGGCGTGATAGGCATCTCAGCCAGTCATTTTATTATGTAAGACTTGGCCACCGGGAACAAGCATTCAATTCCTTCAACAGGGTGGGAAGCAGAGGCTTAGCATCATCAACTCTAGCGAGAGGCGCTTTTTTGCTACAATATCTGCCAGAGCCTAAAGCAGCATTTTCCATTTAGGAACACAGCATTACACAGAGATGAGTCACTGGAATTGTGCTATGCAAATTCCGCTGAGATTTCCAACAAAAGCCAAGATAATTTGAAAATATGCAAATTCACGATGAGTCACAGGGAAGCAGACACAACACAGTAGTGTGAATTCAGAGCCTCAGTAAGTCAACAAGTCCAGCAAGACTCGCAGCAGCACAGTTTGATTGCAGTGCTTATAGACGTGCTCTGCAGAGAAAGCACTACCTCACTGTTCAATGCTGGGGTTATGTGCAGTTTTGATGGTGTTTCCTGCAAATATCAGGAGAAAGTATTTGTCTGAAATGGCTAAAATGAATATAGTGTATTGTACAAACCTAAGGTTGTGTGATGTCTCTGTGTTCCCAGATTTCAGCAATTACTGTAACTGGTAAACTCTATGTTAATATAACCAATAGGAATGTTAAAAAAAATGACCTAAAAAGTTGCAATAAACCTGAACAATCATTGAAGTTACTTAAAGCAACACAGAATAGATAATAGAATTCTTCATAAGAAACTGGAATTCTGAGTATCTGCAGTTTAAATGTTGTGAAATATGGATCCTCAGGAAAAACTTTGATGAATTCTTTAATCCACTTAAAGGTCATAAGCTGAGTTCAACATGCCCTGGTACTGCAGGTAAGCAACAACAGTAAAAACAGAGGCCTTTCATTGTTTTTAAAGACTTTCCCTGAAACCCTTGTAGACCCTCATCCAGCAGAGTGAAGGCAGTACCTGAGTACAACATTACAATCAAAATATAAACACCCTGCAACCACAGTTATGTTTTAAATTACTATAGATACAGAGTGGTGACTATACTGTAGACTTAAGTTATGGCATATTGTAAGACCTTAGTCACACAACACTGAATCATGCTGCAATAAATAGCTTTGCTTTCAGTGAGCTGCCAATACTTCAGTGTCAGTAAAAAAAAAAAAAAAAAAAAGTTGACCTGCTCCACAGCGGAGTAAAATAGTAAATCCTGCAGCTTTATGAGTTATGCCTCCAAACTTGACCTCAAATACAATGTTGGGCATTATGCTGACGTTCAGAGTCCTCACACCAGGAGGCAAGTTGCTGCCTTTATTTATGTCAGCAGAGTGTGGCGGCAGCATGGGGCTCCACGTGTGGTCACTGGTCACTCAAAAGAGTCCTCCTCTGTTTCTGAGCTTGATGAACTATGGAAGGCTCACAGAAGCCCCGACCAGTCATCTGTGATGCTTGCCAAAATGCAGAAGGGGTCCCTGGTGTTTCTGCTGAGCTCTGTGTAACAGATCAGTTGCAGCTACAGCTAAAGCTACTTACTAGCGTGAAAAGGACATGATTCTTAAAGGAGCTCATGGGTTTGCTACCTAACAAAGGCAATGTGGGAAGCAAAGGCTTATCACAGATGCTTCCATGCAAGTCACAGGGCTCACTGAGTGGTGCGATGAGGATGGAGGTGATGTGAACCAGATGGCCTTCACAGTCACCACGAGGTGCTGAATCAGCCAAATTTAAAAACAATTCCAAGGCATAGTTGGCTGAAGCACATCATTATTAATTATGTGGTTGTGGTTGAAAATGTATAACCATTTACTATACAACAGTATGTACATGTAACAGGATGTACATTTTACATTTTCATATGGAGAAAATGCACACTGGTGCAATAAACATTTCAGCATTTTAACCCTATATCACCAAAGTATCATATATGATCCATGAGTTTTGGAGGCTCCTACATCATCAGTGTGCAAAATGAAAAAGTAGTGAACCACAAAATGAGCCAAAATAAATGAAGTGTTCCTCTTCCACCTGCCAGTTCTGTTGGTTGATTTCATTGCTACCTGATAGCAGATAATAGCTTATACAGAGTAATAACAATAATAAACAGTGGAATAAAAATGGAAATATCTTCTTGTTTGGAACTAGAATGACCAATTTGTTACAAATATTTGTTTTAATATGTTTTTGCTGAATGAAATTAAATGAAACTTTGAGTCTTAAATGATGATGATGTCTCCAATATGATAAAAATTGAAACTCATATATGGAAAGTAATATTTGCATTTTTTGATTGTTCAGAAGGGCATTAAAGGGCATATTTTTTGGTCTTTGAATTTGTATCCTTTGTATTTCTTTTTGTAATTGATATTTTTATTCTTCTTCTGATTATTATCCTATATTGCACACTAGCCATTTAGCACAGCCCCAAGAGAATTCTTCCTTGCATTTCATTTCACTTATTGTATGAGCATGTGACATTTACAGTAAAAAACTTTGAATGATTAGTCTAATACCATGTGCAGTTTGGAGTAGATGTAAATGGTATTAGTAATGATCCACAGACCATTTTGCACCATGGGATGTACAATCCATACTTCTTACTCCATTAAACCAGCTACATGAGTTGGCAATACAGAGCAGTGGGAACAAACCACTCATGAGCTACTGTGCTAGCACATCATACTTAAGCAACCCTACAAGTGCTGTCCGGTTCAATCCCAGGATCCCTGCTGCTGGTAGAAATGTACTGGCTAATGCCATCGTTTGTTAGCACTGAATTAGTAAGTAGTAAGTGTTTCATCAGCAAGGTTCAGAGGAGAGAGGGAGAGGAAGAGAGTGAGCTTTTTTGATAATCCTTCATGAAAATGACAGGAAATCCATGTGCAGAATGGGAATTGGAGTGTGAGCGAATTGACCCATTAAACCCAGGACCCTTGTCATAAATGTACACATAATTATTAGCTATTGAGAGGTTTCTGAATGCAACTACAGCGGCAAGGGACATCACACACTGCTGACAGAGGCACAAGCAGCTCTGTCAATAATCTACACACACCCTCCTATAGCACTGATACTCCTATATTTCACCCAGGCTGCTTGGGAGCAGTAGAGCCATTTTCATGTCTTATTGGCAAGCTGTAAAAGTGGACTGGGATATATGGTGTGGCCTTTTGCAGATGTCGGACAGAGTAGATGTGTGATGTGCAATTGAAAAGGTCAACTGAGAGTGGCAGGCCTCTGTTTCATGGCTGGTCTTTATCATGCTTTATTTTATCAAAGGGCCTAAGCAATTACAATGTCACATCCTGGAACATGGTTTGGGCTTATTTAGTGACAAAAAGCAGCATTCACAGCAGCTGAGTGGTCAACTCAAAATAATAATGAAGAGCTTCTTACTGTGCATTGCATCTATGTGTCATCTCTCTCTCACGCAGTACTTATATATTATGCACAGCAGAACACAGTTAAAGGGCCATTACAGTACCTTTGTACATATTTTCTCCTTAACTCCAAATCATGCAAACTGCACATTGCTGTGTATGTTGTTGGGAGTGGCTGACTGCTTTGTGTCCACTACTAACAAAGATCACTGGATCAGAATGTGGCCATTCAAGAAATGTAAGTGTGAAAATGAACGTTTCTTACTTTATTCATCACTAATTCTCCTATGCATGTCTCTATATAGATCAAAGATCACATTTCTAGTATAGATGCATGTTTTCCTTTCCAGACCACCTGTAGGTTTCCATTCAGTCATTCTATTCATTTAATTTAACTTCAGTTGTCAGCGAACATCAAGTCTGCACGATATTTTGTCAGTGCTACTTTACATTGCACAGTAGTAGTAGTAGTAGTAGTAGTATTACAGTTTCTTTTTATTTCATCTTAATGTCTTTACGTCTTGCCCTCGGATTGCATTGCTATTGAAAGGCACTATACAAACTGTTGAATACTTCTTCCTGTTGGTTAGCTGTACTACTTCCTTTGAAACCAGGCTGTGACTTTGAAATGAGAAATGCTTGCAATATTCAGTTTCCAAGGCTCTTGCTGAGTTGCCACCTTTTAGAGCTGGGTCCTGGCAACCCATTCAATGATCCATTAATGTGTACATGTAGAGTGACATGTCTACAACCTCTAAAAGCAGCAAGTTGTATAAACCTTTTAAGTCTTTAAGAGCATGACAAGCATTAAAGAGACAACGTTTTAACACTCTGTAATGAGGATCTACATCCACAAAGAGGAATAGGACACTGTTGTCCATTTCAGTCATATGTTATTATTCAGCCTAGAATAATAATAGAATGAATATTTTCCATATAAAAATGTTGCCTTACTGCAGCTATGAGCTCGGTGTGGGTGTGTGAGGCCATGTTTGTAGACTAATTATGCGGCTCCCTCGACTGGTTGCGAGGTGCACACTGGGTCATCCCTGTGGGCTTATTAGAGTTCAGGGTTGCGGTGAAGGTGGGAGCCGAGGTCTGAGGAGACGTTCGCTCGACAATTAAGGCCTACATTAATTACTTCCATGGCTGAGTATCTCACAGATAGCCATGTAGTTGTAAATTCAAAGCCTGGAGAGACGCAGTTTCTCATTATAGAGAGGAGCTTGGAGAATTCTGGCATCAAAATACATTATTGTGGACATATAGTGACACACCCAAGGCGGTTAAAACTGCACCCATCCAGGAAAACCTCCTGTATATTTCCAAATTATATTAGATAAGACACACATACACATCTAAGAACACATATGCACACACACAAAGAGCAGTGTTGCTGGCTGTGGAGGTATGCATTTCATTAAACAGGCATAGGCGCAGAGATAGCCTTAATGAAATGTCTTTATTCTGTCAACTGGATATGGATGAAAAGTTAGAGTAATAGTCTTTGGGAAACAGGATGGAATTGGAGAAATGCAAACTGCACACACACACACACACACACACACACACACACACACACACACACACACACACACACACACACAGGCTCACACACACACACACACACACACACACACACACACAAAGATGCACAGCCTTTCTCTCACTCCCGCTCCCTCCCGCTCCCAAAGACCCAGATGCATCCTGTACATCAATTTCTTGGACGAGCATCAAGAAAAGTATAAAAAGTGCCTTCCTTTTGTAAATGCTGATGCAAAGCTAGGTTGCAAATTCGCCTGCAATGGGAGAGAGAGTGAGAGAGAGCACTGAAGGAGGCCTAACAGCTTGGGGATAAATGCTTACTTAAGCAGGTATGGAAACCAACATCTTAATGATAATGAATGTCTAAGAGCAGCATTAAAGGAGTTGTCATATTCTGCTAGCTCTCAATTTGAAACAGTGCTCCAACGCTGCAGGTTCCATCTTGTTTACTCACTAGGGGGGCATTTTAACAGACATTTGGGTGCATCTGTGAACAGAAGGAGATATGCTTTATATAAAAGCTCTGGACAGGGACCAGGTGCTGCACATTTATGAAAAAGTTGTCATTGTTTTTTGAGGCAGAGGGAACTTGGAGACTGTAAAATTGAGAGTCTTCAGGGTAAAAATAAATTGTGCGGGGGCTAGTATATAACACGCATCTTTGCATAGCTCTACATGCAGCTTTTGGCTTGTGTAAAAGGTGTTTAGAGGATATATTTGTGTAACACGGGTGGTGCGAACAGGACAGTGCAGAGACATATTCAGTGGAAGAGGCAGAGATTTAATGACATCCAGATAAACACAACTCAGGCATAAAAAAGGAGGCAAACTCTCAAGACTAAGTTACTCACTGTTAAACTCCCAGAGTTGTCACAAAAGAACAAAACAAAAAAACTAACTTGAGCTTTGCTTAGGGAAGATAAACAGAGCTACTAAAAAAGACGAGGACGGGGCAGACAGTGAGTTCCACTCCATGCATGCAGCTCTTTCATATTAAATGCAGTTGAGTTCATAAGAATTATTATATTCATCAAACAAGCTTACAGATATAACGGACGGACTGGGCAGCACAACAGCCAGCGCGAATCAGAGCAGTTTCACTCTCTGACAGAGATCAACACAGAGATCACGACCTTGGTCAAGTCCAGCTGTAAGAGTGGGAGAGACAGACTGTCTGAGATGTTTCCTTTGTGCTACCTGCTGCTCTGTGGCTAGTTTCCACTCTTTCATTTGAGTGCCTACATTTTCCAAGTGTTGTATGCACACACTATACAGTGCCTCTAAATGTTCCCAGAAAGAAAGAACTCAAAAATATAGTGTCCATTCTTTTGGTAATTGTGACCTTGTCAGGCAACACTTCAGCTATGAGTAGGCTTCAGCAGCTCGATAGGTCCTGACCCGCAATCTCTTGTCAGGTTACTTCTACTCTTTACTGGTGTTTTTCCTGACCCCTCTGTGAATAATCTAATTAAAGAACAAATCCCTTGAAAAGTGACTAATAAACATCCAAAAAAATAAAATAAAATAAATACAGACACCTGCACTAACAGTTGAGACATGATCACACAAGGCACTATCAGGTTGTAGTGGAGACTTTTATCACCTGGTCCAGTCCTCCTCATTACCTCAGTTCATCAATAGCCCCTTTTATCAGCTGGTAGCATTAGTGCTAATGGGGCTAACACGGGCGCTGCTGACGATTAGCAGGACAAACCGTAAATCACCAGGCTGCTGTTCGAGGCAGGCTGCCGCAGGTACCTGCAGGATGCATATGTATCGAGCCATAGAGTTAATGCACCAGACTGTATATGTGTGAGACAGCCAGAGGGAGGTCAGGAAGAAACACAAATGTCTGTATGAACTGAAGGCTACAGAACCCAGTCAGAGCCAGGTTTCTATCCTAATGTCGCTTTTTCAAAAATCCAAAAAAGAAAAAGAAACAATATAATAAAGTACATCTCCATCTACTTGTGTTCTGTGAACATGAAGAGTTTGCTCATCGAGCAGCAGGTGGAGCTGATTCTGATTCAGCTGCCATTAAACCACAGAAGAGGAGGACATGATTAAAAGAGTCCCAGTCAAATCTCAAATGTTTTGAAAAAATGAAGACTGTATGGTCGACGTGGTGGCAGTCTCATGTTTCAGGTTTTAGTCTGAGGAAGGTTACAGTCTGAAGTTCTGTCTGCGGCCATTTTTTGTCTCCTCAGTGGAACACAAGCTTCATTGGATTGGAAGTCACATAATTCTTATACACAATAATGTCTTCATTGTGTCTAGACCAACTTTTCCATTTTTAATGTTATTATTATTTTTTTTTTTTAGATATTTTGACTTATACTTTTTTCAAATATTCAGCATTCTACTACGGTTTTTCACTGTCCTGTGCTGCTACATTCAAGTCAGATCTGGGCAATTTTGGATAAAATGAAACAGGAGAGTAAAAAAATAAAAGGATGGTGTGTTCGATGTCACATTTTGCAGGAGCTCAATTGTGAATGTTGGGACTGTTAGTTGGCACACAATCACATGTTCCTGGCCTGACCATGTGAGCTACAAGTATACAATCTTAACATTAAAGTTGTGATACGGGCAGTAAGATAAGAGAAGGTATTCCTTTATTAGTCCCATGACAGTAACTTCCAATTATTAATGTCCCATTCAGCATGATTCCAGAAATAATGTTAACCTAAATTTTGATGGTCCACAAACCCAATAATTATTATTTAAGAGTATTATTGCCAAATCAGACATTTTAAGTTAATCAGGTGAAAGTGTTGACATATAATGTTATGCCTGCATTTCAGGAGGAATTCTGCAAAGTAGTGGAGCCAGTGCTCAAAGTGGGCTGGGACCACAGGGTTAGTTGGTTAGCAATGCAGAGTAGCATATGGCCTAGCTTAAAGCTTTAGCTTGTTTGGTAGCTTCAACCTAGGTGGCTGTGTTTCAGCAACTGAGCTTCATTCAGTCTACTCCAGCTCCACCCAAGCTGCCTGTTTTCAGATTAGCTAGGAGTTCAGTGTAGTCAGGCACTGCCAAGATGGCGACTGCCAGAGGGCTGACATCATGGAGTCTACGTCCATGTCTACAGAATTTACAGCTTGAAATTTCTGTGGTTTGAATTAGGTCATATCCGAGACGTTAAAGACACTCCCACTACATTTCACAGAGCCTTTAAATGTACACTGCACTAAGACCAGAGCACACTGTGCCTTTCCCTGCTCATTGTTGACCTGCTGTCGGTAAACCAGTGTCATTTCAATACTGCTTTATGCTCATGCCTTTTCAAGTTAATTAATTATTAAAACATCATTTACATGCATGGTGCTAATTTCCCCCTTTTCATTTTCTAGCTGCTGTGCAAAGTAGCGCTGGCTGACCTGTGACATAAAAGCCACTAGAAAATGGCTTTGTACTGCCTTGCATTTGTTATGGTCACATGCATCAAGAAATTGCATTTGACTTCTGAACTCAGTAGGAGTCCAGTGTGTGTGTTCATGTGTGTGTGTGTGTTCAGGTGCTCTCTGGGAAATGGTCAGTGACAGCGGGTCTTGTTTGTGCTTGTCCTGTGATGCCGGGGTAATCCTGCTGGCCCAGCACAGCGCGGAGGCCTCATTATCACTGGCCAGTCAACAGAACAATAAACATGCCAGTCAAGCTAACTCCTCCTGTCATGTTGTTAATGGTCTGGGATATACAAGCTGGCGGCCAACAGAGGCGTTCGCTCTCAGGGGCAGAATAACAAACACAGCGTCCCTCGAGGTGGGGCGGATGTGGGGTGGTGGTGATGATGATGAGGAGGATGTGGAGCTACTACTCTGGAGGGGGGAGGGAGGAGGGGATTTTTCTTCTGACTCAGGTGTTTTGTGAGCAGAGGCATCACAGGGTATTGGAAGTGGATGGGAGGTGTTGCCTGGAGGTGAAAGGGGAAGGTGGTTAAAACACATCTGCCAATACATTTCCTAGTGAGTTAAAGGAAGTGTGTCCTCCAATGGCAGACAGGGGTGCCGAAGTGTCTCGGTGGTTAGAAGAAGGTCCTGGATTTGATACTAACCCCTTTGGCTGGAGACTTTTTAATGGGTTTCATGTTTTTGAAATGTCTGTGCAGGTTTCCTCCACTTTCCACTCCACTCCACCAGTCCTAAGACATGCATGCAAGTGGAAACTACATGTCGGCTTCAATATCTTTGTCTCTCTGTGTTAAGGCTTTAATATACTTCACATGAACTTTGTTTAGCAATGGTTGGAGGAAACATCCAATCAAACAGTAACTCTTCAAGTACACTTGTGTCTTTGTGGTCTCCAAGTGAAAAATTGCATCAATGGGTATAATGGCACAGACTTTTGGAGATCTCCGCTTTAAACCCTTTGTGGTTTAGTTGTACACACAAAATAATGAAGGTAGCTGTATTAAAAATAAAAAAGAGAGTTACAGAGAAAAATTCAAACCCTGCCTATTTTCACACTTCTGCAGACCATATCAACTGCTGCATGCAGTGGGGAATACTGTCGGACTGTTTAGAAAATTAGCAAAAAAAATGTTGGATAAACCTTGTGAATGCAGGTTTCAGAAATTGTAAGATGACCTGACACACACTTTGGTTGCAGCATACTGGGGCCTTTAGTGTGTGTCCAGGCCAGCATTAGCAAAACCTCCAAAAATTCAGCCTTCTAATTAATTTCATGTATTACCACAGCAGAGGCCACAACTCAGTGGGGGTCAGCTAAAAAAACAACAAACAAAAAGAAAACACAAGGTCACCTGACAACATACTAAATGCAGAGTCATCTAGTGAAGCTCTGCAATGACCAGTTAAACGAGCAAGAGCATGTTGTGGGTGGATTACTTACTTATGTCAGTCGTTTCCCTTGTGATTGCTGTGACAGGCAAAATTGATGTTGGCCATGACAAATGTTGAACTGAGTATAACAATATTAATAATAATAATGTGTTATATGTTAACATTTTACCAGGGACTCTGGCAAACAAACAAAATGTCTTGACTAAGAAAAAATGTTAAGTTTCTTTTTTGCATTATGTTTTGTCTCATGTCTCGTCACTTCCTGTTTTATTTTGGTAACTGTCTTTCCTCTAATTCCAGGTTGCTTGCCCTTCCTTCTGTGTTTCCCGCCAGTGTGATTGTCTGCCCTGCCCTGATTGTCTCCACCTGTTCCCCTTACCTTGTGTATGTATGTCTTTGTCTTCCCTTGTCCTGTGCCACTTTGTTGTGTCTGCATAGTCCGTCAATCCTCGCCTCATGTTCTTTGTACTCTTGTTCAGGTTTGCCTTTTTTTTTGATACTTTGCCTTATTCTTGCCTTGTTTTTTCCTCAGCCTTGTCTGAGCAATTTTCAGTTTAGTACTTTGCCTTTTTGTCCTCTTAAGAGTGATTTTGAATTTTGCCTTTTTTCATTAAGTATCTTATTTTGAAACTTTGGTCTCGGAGTCCTGCGTTTGGGTTCAGAACAATCTCAGGCCTTGTCACAAAAAACCACAAACAAACAAACAGAGAACAAACAAACAAACAAACAAACAAACAAACAAACAAACACAGGGTCGTCCAGCAAAGAAGTTAAACCTGATTCAACTTTTCCTGCAACATTGTTCTTCTTTTCAGAACGCCTGCTGCTACAAAATAGACCAGGATGTGTGTGACCACAGGAAGGTAATTTAACTTGTAAAAGTAAAATAAACAACATAACAGGTGGGAAACTGCACCAAAGTGCCACCGTTTATCTACATTTTAAGTGTGACAAACACACTTCAGAAGACAGAATCTTTCTGTGCCCTTTTCTGAATATTCACAGAACAATTGATGAAGAAAAAAAACAGCGATTTGCATTTTCTTTTGCCAACATTTCCTTCTTCAAGTGTGTGCACCATTTTGATAGAAACAAACCAAAAGCAGTGATAAAATATCAACAATAAATAGGCTGGATTTGTAAGGTGTTTTTTTCTAGTAATACCTGACCGCCCAATGGAAGCCACCATTCACTCATTCACTTACATTGCTATTTTAGTAGCAGATTGGAAGATTGGATTGCCACCCTCATTAGCCACACACACACTCACGCACCAATGACCATTCTGCGGCCAGTCTATGCAATGCTCAATGCAATAAACCCCAGCAGTCAGGCATCTCACACTGCATTAGCAACTTGTCCTTATCTGTATTTTAATACAGCTAAATAATCTTATCCCTCACAGACAGAAGGAGCCAGAGAGAGAGAGAGATAAAGAGAGTCAGTCATTTGCTTGTGTTAATTACTGGCAAATCTTTTGAGAGCAGACTCCAGACTCGATTTGGAAGCCCGACCCATCTGACAGACACCTTAAGACTCATGGCAAATGTGCTTTTATCCTCGGGAGTTTTGCGTCACAAACTCAGCCCCCGTGGAGACCAAAGATAGGTACGATCAGAAAACAACTGTAGCAATAATTACCTGAAGGTAACAGATCCATAGCTCTGCCAATCTGTCCTGGGGATAATCTGCTTTTCACAGATAGCTATGCTGTAAAGTCGTCTGTATTAAAACAGGTGGACGTCTTGTGGGGAAAGCAAACTAATGGGCAAAATCTTTAATGGTCCTTTTAAAAAGGAGTTTGTGATATCGGCTTAATGCACCGCAAGGGTGGCAGTTTACACAGCAGAAATAAGGAAAACAACCTTGCTGCATGCGGCAGAATGAGACAGAGGGCTAGCTTTTCTTCCAATTTCCCACAGCTTTGTGTCTCCATTTCAATCACGGCAGGGTGTTCAGGCCTCCTCGACAGTCCATGTCATTACATTTTATTGTGGTTCACTAGACTACGTGGTGAGCATGTCCAAGCATGTATGCAGGCTTATATGTAGCTTCAAATCCCTGGGAAATGCGCAGGGGTAATCTCTGCCTCTCTCTCTCTCAGGTCTGCTCTCAGTCTAGTCGCCACTTGGACTCTTAGTCTATATAGATGAAGGAGGAGCATGATTAAAACACAAAGTGGCACTGACTCCAGTCCTCAGGGGTCAAGAAGTAAATTTTTTTGAAGAAAGTAAATGGGAAATTCCAGGAATAGAAGCAGAATTAAAAAGCAGGGGGAAGAAGCTCATAGCTCAGTGACTCCACGCTCACTCTGTATTTGCCTTTGCTTCATTGTTGAGTCTGAATGCTGCCATCCCACGAGTGACTGTCAGTGACGACAGAATCCAGGCCATTGAAACCCAACTCAGTAGTGACTGGATTGTCTCTCAAACCACAGAGAGCCTCACCCGGTGAACAATCAGAGGCCCCACGTTCTCTGAAGGTTTGGTAAAGCCACTGTTTCTGAAAGGACGCTGAGTGGGGTTCATTTGACCCCACAGGGAGAACACACCCTGAATAATAAAGACGTTTTCAAAATGCGCCTATTGACTGAAGGACCCGTTCCAGGCTAATGAATCCATTTCCCACGTTTACCTCCTTTCCTTTCATTCATAAGCTCTGAATTTCAAAAAAACCTTTACACTAAAAAAAGAGAATTACCACTGCTAATCTCTTGGCTAAGCGCCTGATAAGGTCCGGTAATAGAAATCATTTTGTCTGCTTTCATGTCCCCAAAAAGGGTACTTCAGTGCCAGCAGACAATGAGAGTCCATATGCTTCTTCTTTTTCTTAGGCTCATTTCAGAGGGAAAATATTAATAATGGCTCTTCTTTGACTCTGTCTGCCACTGCGTGTGTTGTTTTAAGCATAATGGCAGCCCGGTGACAGCATCAATGCTGCTCTTCCCTTGCTCTTTTTCCCACACCCACTCACCCACACATACACACATTGTCCCTGCTAATGAAGCGATAGAGGGTATTAGAGCTGAAAGCCTGGGCTGCTCACTGTTGTCGCTGGTAATAAAAACCTCTTCTCTCTGACCGGTGACATGAAAGTCTCACACGCCCACTTACAGGATTGTGGGTGAGCCCGACCACAGTTAATGATAATGTGATTTGTTCTAGATCCCTGCAAGTTACATCCCCAAAAGACAGGTCAGAGGCCAGCAGTGGCTATAAGACGGCAACCTTGGAACAAAAAGGCATTCAAAATCTTGGAAAAAGACACTTCAGCAACCTCATGCGTCAGCTACGATCAGCCTTGAGCCGGTGTTTTCCAGTTAAAGGACATTCTATCTAGTCTAGTCAAGGGTTTCATAGAGTCAAACTGAAGAGTTCTGAGTACCATGTATATGTTTTGGTCAGTCTCAGGCCATTTCCAACCATATTAAAGAAAGTGTATCTGAATATTCCTCATTTTATTACTTTGAAAATCTGTCCATTTTATTTAAGTCAATGGGTGTCTCACATATCATAGATGTTGTTACATTTGCATAGTGCCAGTACTGAGATACAGATATATATGAACAATGTTAATTATAGTGTATTTTAAAGAGAATATTAACCATAAATATAAATACACATCAAATAAATTAAAAAAATACTTTGTACTTGAAAAACATTCAGAGGACTGCAGTACTTTTGTCCTGTACCTGTATGTAGCCTGTGAAATGAACCCAGGGCAAAAAAAAAGCATCAGACTTCCTGCAGCATCATGATGTCAGAAGAGTTCCCTACAGAATTTAAAACATTGGCTAAAGAATTAATGTAAATAGGAATATGTACTATTTAGAATATTTACTATTTAAGTATGGGGATTCATTCTTGGCATTGGGAACACAAAGTTGTGATAAAATATACTAAACTCAAAGTTTACTCACCAGCTTTGGAAAAAGCTAGCAAATGAATCTTGACTTTATAATAATTTATCATAAATTCAAATAGGCTCATTGAAGTATTTGATGGTTTATTAAACTGATTTTATTTTCTGATAATTAAATGACAACTTTATTACAGTGCTTTTAGGCGGGCAAAACAATTTATGCACATGCGTCTGTCTCTATGTTTAAAATTTACATATCTTAATGTTAATTTGACAGCATTTAATTAGGACTTGAGTCATGCTGGAAGTTATGGGAAAGTTAACCATGTCTTATGCAAGACTGCCATTGTGACTTCTGTGGAAACTCTGACATTTACATTTACATAATGTATATTTCTGGAAGGGGCTTATGTGAAATAGACTTATGATATTAGGATAACAAAGGAAGTAAAGAAACTTCACCTCAGAGTGTAAACTAGAGGGAAAAGATTGTTGGGGACCTGAAGTTTGACTGGGTTTAACAAAGCAGTAGTGGTAGTAACACTGCCAGTAATACATCTCTCTTCATCAACGGCTCGAGTTTGTCCAGTTGCCACATAAAATCATATCATGACGATAACTGATAAAACTCCAGCCACTGCTGAGGACAGTAAGGGCAGGTAAAATTAACAAAAACAAACAAAAGGAAAAAAAAAAAACCTCAAGCAAAGATATTAATTGTGCTCTCGATGAATCAGGCAGTGTAACAATTTGGCACTTTAAACTCTCTAAATTTAGACTTGTTACAGTCATAAAGAGTCTCTCAAGAGACTCCGACTCTGAGCAGAATCCCTTTTCCTGCACTCTTCTCCCACCTGCTACAATAGATTTACAACTAATCAATGCCTCATATTTCCCACTGATGGCACACACTCACCCAGCCCTCACCATGCATCTGTGTTTTATCTCTGGATGAAACATTTTGTCGGTAATGTCTCCAGACAGGCTTTCGGAGTCCTGAGTATACTAACATACATCCCCATTATTCAAAGGCACCTCAACAAAGGGATATGAATTGAGGTGGGAGAGAGTGTTATATCATGTCACATCATCCACAGTGTGTTGGAAGCCTTTTCTAAAGACAGCGTGGGAGTGGGAGTGGGTGGAATGGAGACTTGGCTGCTCATTAATCTGGTCACTGTAGTCGACTCTCGGCGTTGAAACAAGCACAAGAGACTCACATCATGTACGGGGATTGTAGTCTTCCTCTTCTAAATGCTAAGAAGCCCAAGAGAAAGGAGACAGAGGCCCCGTGAAGCTGACATTTTCAGGGCGAAGCACCAGCACCAGCTATTTTTCTCCTTCTCTCCCTCTCTATCCCTCTGCATTACTTACATTTCTACTGAATCGTTGGCAAGATTCAATAAGTGCTTATGTCAGCTGTCTCCTGCATGGCATCACATAGAGCAGCCGGTCCACAGAGTCTGTTTTACATTATCATACAAATAGCTCCTTCTATGCGTACTTGTGAATCACGTCCAGATAGCAGCCACAAGGAGATAAACTGACAATAAAGTCAAATGCCTCCATAGATCTTCTTTAATGTGTGTTTGCCTGGTTTTGCTGTGTAAAAGGTCATCCCAGAGACAGGGTCACACAGTGATGGCTATGAGCGTGATGTGGGAATATGCATGAGTGCACACACCCTCCCCCCCTTCCTCATATTACTTGCTCAGTGTAGGGATTAGACATATGGAGTGAAGATGCAGGGTAAAAAACTAATGGCTGCACATACACCAGGCGGAGAGGGCAGATAGCTGTAGACTGCATACAGAGAGAGGGGAAAAGAAATCTAATCGGCTCTATAGAGAAGAGTCAATTTTAGACTGGATGGTGAACAGAGGAGAGGCGACAGCAGATGTGCAGATCTGACTTCTGAGTGTTATCCTGACCGACTTTAATACTTAGCTGCCTGACTGACACCAGGCTCAGGGCATACTTGGGATGTGTACACAACAATCGTGTCTGTTTATTCAAAGTGTTTAGCTCTAGGGCTGAATGCAGGGAATTGTGATCTTGGTATTTCCCAGAAAACTGCTTTTTACCATTCCCCAGAAAACCACACCTGGGGAAATCTGTGTCCCTTTCCACTATTGCATGTGCCTCCAAACCTCATTAAAGCTACTGTTTCAACGTGACGCTGAGAATAGCTGGCCTGGTGTCTTGGTGCACGTTGTTTTGTCTTGCTGTGTTTTTTAGATTCAGTTTTCTGCTGCGGTGCTCAGAACGCTCGCACCAGAGAAGAGCTCAGGATCATCAGGGTAACAACTTCAGTGGATTTATTTTCCACTTTGTTAAAGCTGTTGAAGCTAAAGTCCACACTTGAAATACTGTCATAACTGCTATGAGGTTTACTGCATAGTTTGGCTGTGGCATAATATTTTGTTGAATATTTATGTACAAACTGGGGTACAAGATCTGCAAATGCAAACTATGGCATATGATGCATTGTGCATGGTTGGCATTGTTTTTCTTCCAGCTCGAAGATGCTGCACTTTCAAGAGGTGCTGTTCTGCTAAAAATATTAATTATAATAACACCAATATAAAAAAAACCCAAACAAACAAAAAAAAACCTTTGTGGTTGAGGGCTGTTCTGCCTGGTGTATATAATTTTCTAAAGAGCCATCAGTTATGCTGTTCCAAATGTTAATCAAGTCATTGATCAATAGGTCGTAGTGTTTCCACTTTCTAATATGCCAACAGATTTAATTGCAATGGTCTTCCTGGTGAAACTAAGAGCTGAGTAATAAATGTTACAGCTGAGCAACACTACAACTGATGAAACTACTGAGTGTCTGTCACATTGGGAAAATTAAATGTACGCGGGAGATTTCAGACACAGCACTAAGCAAACACACATGCTGGAGGAGGATAAACACCAGCCAAAGACATATTTCACAAGCAAACCCAAGAGTTATCTCAGAGCATGTTTAATACAGAGCAGGTCTAGACCATGCTATTTATAATATTTACAGAGATCCAGCAGCTGCTGTCATAAGCAAGCGCTTGGTGTCAGCAGCAAGGAAAAAACCCCTTTTAACAGGCATGAGCGTCAAACAGAAGAGGGCTCGGGCCATCTGCCTTGACTGGTTGGGTTGAGAGCATAGACTGTATAAAATATGGACGTAGTGTCCGTGACGTCACCCATAGCTTTCTGAAGAGCAAAAATGAACCAAATTGTAGTGCGCAGCCATCTTGGTAGCCTACCTCCGGTTACCCCAAATATGGACAAAGAAGTGGAGGTGAGGCGGGTCCTATGGGCCGGCTGAATGAACGCTATTGGCTGAAAAAAGCCGCTTTATTCTAAATAATCAAACTAGCTACGGCTAACCAGCTAGGTTAAATGCTAAATATCGTTGCTAGCCGGCTAACCCCACGACGATCTCTTTCCCAAATTCAGTGACTAGAATTAGCCGGGGTGACGCCCTTTAGACCGTCAGTGGCTAGTTGATTGACAAGTGGCGCCAGTTAGATTGACAGCTATGAATTGTCAGAGTTGTCATGGAGTAGAAAAACAGCTTATGAGACTAGAGCCATGTTTTGAACCAGGCTGTAAATGTGTTTTTTTCTGTCGTAAATCGGACATTTTAACATGGAGCTCAAATGATTGAAAATGATTGAAAATTGACTCCCTTCTGCGGCCTGCTCTAGCGGTTATTTGAGGAACTGCAGCTTTTTTGCACTTCCGCATTGGCTTCATTTTTCAGTGCTGGAGGTTGCCGCTTGGTTGAGAGAGAGAGAGAGAGAGAGAGAGAGAGAGAGAGTCTACATGAATATTCCCCCCTCACCACCAGAGATTATTGTGTGATGTTATGCTAGAGAAAACCCCAGCAAGCTGCAGCCAGGCCGTGCTGTGATTTATGACTACAAGAGAGTTGTCAGCTTTGTGTAATGCTACTAGGATAAAAAGGCAGCATCACCTGCATAGCAAAAACAACACGATCATATTTGTTTTGAAGTGAGTTAAAAGAATTCAGACCCCTTTCAGAGGATTAGAATTGTTTAGTCTCCCAGAGTTTGTGTGCCACTACATCTGCTGTATGTGTGAGCAGCAGGAGTTAGTCATAATTAGATTAGCTTCAATGTATTGTCACTGCACAGAGTACAAGTACTGAGACGATGAAATGCAGTGTAGCATCTAAGCACAGGTGCAAGAAAATGTAGTGAAGTGCAGAGTAATTGTGCGGGGGGGTGTGAATATGTGAAAAAAATCCATTTGAAACAGTATCAGGCTTATCAATAGAAATGAATACACAGACATATGTATTGAGGGGTAATAATAATAATAATAATGATAATGATAATAATCTTGATAACATTTGTATAGCAATTAATTACGTAAGTAACAGAGTAACAGAGTTACAAAGTGCTTTTCATTAAATCAACAATGATTAACAATTCTACAATTCAACAAATTCATGTAGCAGACGCTTTTGTCCAAAGTGACGTACATCTGAGAGTAAATACAACAAAAGCAAGGATCTAGTCAGGAGAAAACAACCTGGATAAGTGCCAAAAAAGCAAGGTTCAAGTTAGATAGGGCCTGCCTACAGGCAGTGAGGGGGGCAGACATTATAGACAACATACAATCAGACAATTTTTTTTTTTTATTAAATAAAATTAAATATAAACATAATTACATATAACAGATAAGATGAATTAATAATTGAAAAAATTTGATAATTAAACACAATAAATAAAGATAAAATAAAATAGAAACAACAAAAAATCATCTAAGAAAATCCAAATCCTAAAAATGAGTTTTAAGACGCAATTTAAAAGAGGACACTGAATTTGCTTGTCTAAGATCCTCAGGCAGGGAGTTCCACAGCTGAGGGACCCGGACAGCAAAGACCATCGGTCTGGCTTATAGAGAGTGAACAAATCACCGATATTGGCAGGAGCCAGACCGTTCAAGGCTTTGAAAACAAGCAGTAGAATCCTAAAATCAATTCTAAAACTCACATGTAGCCAGTGAAGGACAGAAAGGAGAGGTGTAATGTGGTCACTCCTCTTGGTGCGTGTTAAAAACCTGGCAGCAGCATGTTGTACTAGTTGCAGTCTTTGAATGTTGTGAAGGCTAATGCCGGATTAAAGTCCTGAGCAAAGCAGGACTGCACCACTTTAGTCACCTGAGAATCAAAGGACAGCAAATATCACCCTTAAGTTGCAGGCCTCTTTATTAACATTGTTAGATAAGGCACCCAGACTAGAGGACAGTTTATTAATACTGCTAGAACTGCATCCACTGAGATAATCAAGATGATGTCTGATTTTGAGTTAATTAGTTGCAAGAAGTTTTTAGACATCCAGTTATTGATTCCAGCAAGGCAGGACAAAACGCAGGGAATGTATGTGGAGCCAGATTTTGTAGGAAAATATAACTGCGTGTTGTCTGCATAAAAGTGGAAATCAATATTAAGTTGATGCAACATTTCCCCCAGGGGTAGTATGTAAATAGTAAACAAAAGATGGCCCAAAATTGGCCTCTGTTGGACCCCAAAGAAGAGCAGCACAAGAGGAGGAGGCATCTTCATGACTAGCAGAGAAGGACCTGTTTATCAATTAAGAAAGAAACTAGTTATGAGCCACTTAACTGATGCCAACATGATCCTTCAAACGGTTGAGATATTATGGTCCAGTGTATCAAAGTCTGAGCTGAGGTCAAAGAGAATTAAAATAGAATACAAGCCAATGTTGCTGCAAGCAGTAAGTCGGTGACCTTGATCAGAGCAGTCTCAGTACTATGTAGAAACCTGACTGAAATTTCTCAAAAAGTTGATTGGTATTCTTAAAAGAAATAAGCGAGGCATATATGAATCCACTAAGATAAATATAAATTTAATAGTATGTTAGTTATTGTGAATTTCCCCACTGTGGGACGAATAAAGGCTTATCTTATCTTATCTTATCTTATAATAGTTGTCGTACATTATTGTGATGCAGTTGGTAAGATTGTTCTGGATGTTAAAGCAGTAGAAGTTTACCAAAATCTGAGCAGACCAATGTGCATTCTTGATGAGGTTTGAAGTGTTGAAAGAGAACCTTGGACAAGTGAACACCCAAAAACTTTGAGTTCAATCCCCATCCCATTGATATCGTTGGGGGTGTTTGGTATTGGTTGCTCTGAAATCGCCAGTCATCTCTTTGGTCTTCCTGATGGTGAGGGCCAGATTGTTATCAATGCACTGCACCACTAGGTGCTGGACCTCTGCCCTGTAGCTGACTGATTTTTGATGCTGATGATTCCAACCACCAATGTGCAATCTGCAAACTTGATAATGAATTTGGAACCATGTACAGGTGTGCAGTTGTAGGTGAAAAGGCAGTATAGGACAGGGCTCAGCACATAGCCCTATGTTCAGGGTGAGGGTTAAGAAGGTGCGGCCTAACCTAGCTGACTGGGGTGTGTTGTCCAGTCTAGTATACAGTTGCAGAGGGAGTTGGTGATGCCCAGGTTGCAGAGCTTGATTATCAGTTTGGATGGGATGATGTTGTCCAGTTGGAACAGGGTGGAGATGGCATTCTCGGTACTGGTTAATTGGAGGGAGTCCATTGTGAGCGGGAGGCAGGTTTTGAGATGAGCCACTACGAGCCTATCAAAATAGTGGGGATGAGTGAATAGGGTGGAAGTCATTAAGGCTCGCTGTAGAGAAGTGTTCAGGTACTGGCGCAGTGGAGGTACTTTTAAAGTACACATGGCCAGTGACAGGTTGAACATATCGGTCAGGGGCTAGCACAGGCCCTGAGCACGTGTTCTGGAATGCCAACAGGACCAGAAGTCTTGCATGCATTAGGTCTAGTCAGTACACTATACACATCGATGGGGGAGATTGTGAGGGGGTGGTGGCCGGGAGGGAGCACAGCCAGCTTCCTGGTTATTCCTGTCAAAGCATGCAAATCTCCAAGGGTTGGCGTATTTGTTGAAATGCCTCTCAGTCCTTGGCATGTAGCTGTGTTGGCCCACCTGGTGTCCCTCTTCAGATTAGCCCTGGATGAACTGTAGGTACACAACAGCAGTGCTGTGTACCTCAGCAGCTGTTTTGGGAATGTTGCAATCCATTTGATGTTGGTGTTTATAGAGACCAGAATGGAGGAGGCATACGAGTCAATGTCCATGGGAATGTAGGGTGACCTGAGTGGCAAACTCCGTTCGAAACGATGCTGTAGTCAGAGTCGACTCCCACTATCCAGACTTTCATTTTCCTCACTCATGATTTCACATGTCTGGTGACAAGATACTCCAGGTTAGTAGACAAAACAATGGGACGATGCTGGGAAGAGAGTGTCAATGAGAAGAAGGCTTTAGCTTAGTCCCTAATCCGCCTCGCTTTCCCCATCTTTGTTTATGATCTGGATGCTGTCTTGGAGCTCGGTTGGTAGCTTCCAGTATCTTTGGTATGGTTTGGCTCTGGTGTGAGTTGGAGATCAGCAATAAAATTGTCCAGATTATGAGATGCAATATCCAAAAGTTCCAGTGGGCTGTAGGAAATATGTCCAAGACTTTTCTGAAGGAACAGACTTGAAACAACTAGGCATTGAACTACTAATTCACAGAATCTGCAGAGACGCTGAGCCTCGTTTTGTACATGTGCCGCCATCTTTGTCTAATCAAAATAAGAAGAAATACGTCACCATTGGCTCATTTTAAAATGCTCTGCAAAGCTCTTATGCTACATTGTATAATTGTCTGACTGAGTCTGGATGCGTGTGTGCGCTCCATCTATGTTGGCACATGTTGACATGGATGCTTAAAGAATATGAAGGCTCTGGGCTGATGCGTGTCTGGATATTTCTAATTATTGTGAGCTATTTGAGCAGATTATCTGCAGTGTCATGTGTTCCCAGGGCTGCAAACAGCCAGACATGTCAATGAAATCCTAATCTGATTTTCTCTACCCAGAAAGCATTTGCAGCTGCGCATCAGGCTTTGCTCCTTCCCCTTACTCTTCTGCTTCACAAGTTAAGCAACTGACGAATCCTCCAGAACTTAAACTAAATATCCATGACATGTGACTCCAATGCGACATGCGTGTGATATCATGAAGTAAAGTAGATGAGTTACAGCTCAAGTGCAGGGCATCAGGGAAAGTATATATGTTTTTCTTAGTCTTCCCGTGTCCTGAGCAGAACCATGAGCGTCAGTTGGGTGCTATGTGTCTAAGGCTGGGGGCAAGCCTTAAGGCTGGTTCTGGCAGCAAGGTTTCGTGGGGAATACTAAGCAGACACAGAAGAAACTCCTTCTGCTCTTCTCTGCAAGTATTACACATCTAAACATGAAGTGAAGCGCTCATGTCAGACGCTACAAATCCCCCAGCTGAAGTCACATGTCGTCTCTTCTGTCATCTTTCATCTCTAGAAAAGGTCAAATGAGGCCTTATTTGCTTTGGGATTTTTTTTTCTGTACTTACAGCAATGTGAAGTCGCTCAGTGTGATTGCTAACAAGCGTGGGTGACAATAGAGCTTTGGAAGCACTTCCTAAACATTTAACATATGCATATATGCCGAGATCTCTTGTTGATTCCGCCTCTCCATTTGAGACGCAGCAGGCTTATATTCAATCCTGACATGCTGTCGTGGCAGTGCCAGTGCATTTTCTTAAATGATACATATCCACGAGGAACAACAGTAGAATTATAATAAATATAATTAGATGTTGAAAAGTCTGGCAGACATATTAATTAAGGTCTGGTTTTATCCTACTAATAAGTGTTGTGTGTATCAAAGCCTGATATATCTTATTCCTCTGTGCCATAGAGCTCCATTGTTGTCCTAAATATTATCAAAAACACAACAGTTAGCCACACTGTTGCAGTGGGTGACATGTTCCTTCATTACATTGAACACACTGTCGTTTATTTTGATTCAATCCCACACACGCCGTCCTGCTGCCAGAAATACTCAGTAGAGCACCAAATGTAGATTAATCTGCCACTGAAAATAGTCTCCAACAAATGCACTGTTTCCTCCTGCTTAAGTAACATAGAGATGTCAAAAGATGGGGTTTGTTAACAAAAGGAATTATATAAATTTAGCCCCTACCCACTGTTTCTCCACCCTGACAATTGCTTTCACCTAATTTGCATGATTAGTCCTATTAATAAGACTATGTGGGCATGGACTGACTGACTGACTGACTGACAGACAGACAGAGTACTTTATTAATCCCTTTGGGAGGTTCCCTCCGGGAAATTGGCATCTCCATCGCTTCTCATATATTGCACTGTTTAAATATAGAATACAAAGTATAAAATAGAATATAAAATAGAGAATAAAAAAAATATAAAATATAAAAATAGACACAATAAGGGTAGAGATAGCCGGAATTTGAATCAAAAATAGGCACTTGTAGGAGAACTGAAGAAATATGCATATGTGTATGTGTGTACCTGAGTGTAGCAGCAGTGGGTATGGTATGCTAATGGCAATGGGAGAGTGCATATAGTAGTATAATATAATAATATAATATAGCCTGTTATAGTAGTATGATATAGCATATACAATGTATAACATCCAAGAGTATAACATACATGTACATGTATAATCTAATAATATAGTAGTGTAATGTGATATATACTACACTCTACTACATACAATAGTAATAGTAGTACTATACTACTAGTTAGTTATCATAATATAATATAATACTAATATAATATGCGGTATAATAATAATACTATAGTATGCTGCACTGTGCTATATAACATCAACAACAGCAGTGTCAAAAATAATAGCAGTAGTAGTAATAGTAATAATAATAATAATAATAACAGTAATAGTAATAGTAATAACAGCAGTGACAGATTTACATTAACATTCTATATATATTGCACAATGTAGTATTGCTCAAACATTGAAACAGTCCAGCTGTATTGCCTGTGATGGGGTCATATTGCACATGAGTTAAGAGTCCAGTTTATTGCACAGTGTGTAGTCTATAGTCCCTCTCTTCTTCTGTTCGTCCTCCTCCCCCCCAGTGAGGAGTTGAAGAGTTGGATGGCACGGGGGACAAAAGAGTTCTTCAGTCTGTTAGTCCTGCACCTGGGGAGGAGCAGCCTCTGGCTGAACAGGCTTCTCTGGCTGCTGGTGACAGTGTGCAGAGGGTGACTGGCATTGTCCAGGATGACGAGCAGATTGTTAACAATCCTCTTCTCTGACACTGTTGCCAGAGGGTCCAGCTTCATCCCCACCTCTGAGCTGGCCCGCCTGATCAGCTTCTCCAGCCTGTAGAGGTCTGCTTTTGTTGTGCTCCCTCCCCAGCACACCACAGCATATGACAGAATGCTGGCCACCACAGACTGATAAAATATCCACAGGAGCTTCCTGTAGATGTTAAATGTGTTAGATGTTAGATGTTACTGTGCTTGATTGACATCTCCATTTGGTGCACTCTTTAAAGTGTAACACTTTACATTGTTAGAGTCCTCATTAGGTCAGGTTTGATGATGTCATGTCATTCCCACCACATCTCAAATCCTCAAAATGTCAGCCTGAGCAGAGGTCGAATTAGCACCTGAAAGCACCTGTGTCACAGTTCTGAAGTTAGGTTTCTGTTTATACATCGTTTTTGTTCTACCTTAGTTGTTTTGTCACGTTCCTGCAGACCATCGCTCTGTTTTTGACAGTACGACCCGGCCACGAGATGGACTCAGCTCACACAATCGCTGACATAGTGGACAGTTATGGAGCCTCTGCCCAGCGCACTGTGGACGCGCTGTTGGGGTTGAGCGCACTGATGGGCCGTCTGTTCCTCCAGATCCATGGCTGCTGCCACGGCCACCACCAGACCCTCCCGAACCACGGCCGCTGCCAGAGCCTGCAGAGCCACGTCTGCTGCCGCACCCTCCAGAGCCCGGGCCGCACCCTCTAGACCTGCCTGCTCCTCCAGAATCATAGCTACCACCTCCTGTTCCTCCAGAACCACGGCCGCGGCCAGGGCTGTTGCCAGACCCTCCAGAGCCACGACCACTGCCACAGTTGCCACCAGACCCTCCAGAGTCACGGCCACCGCCAGATCCTCCAGAGTCACAGCGACCGCCTCCTGTTCCTCCAGAACCACGGCCACTGCCAGACCATCCAGAGCCACGACCACTGCCACGGCCGCCGCCGCACCCTCCTGAGCCCATGCAGCACCCTCCAGTCCTGCTCCCATGTTGCCGCCGGTCTCCAGTCCTGCTCCCATGTCACCGCCGGTCTCCAGGTCACCGTCGGTCTTCAATCCTGCTCCCATGTCACCGCCGGTCTCCAGTTCTGCTCCCATGTCACCGCCGGTCTCCAGTCTTGCACTCATGTCGCCGCCGGCCTCCAGCCTTGCACTCATGCCACCGTCGGTCTCCAGCCTGTTCTTATGATATTCATTTCAGACGAGTATCCGTTACGGATAAAGCATTTTGGACGCATACGATAATGATACGAGTAAAATCCGTCAATATCTGTGTTGGTGCTGACGGAAAATCCTCATTGTGTAACGGACTGTCTTCGCGCTCTATGATTGGCCAGTCACACACAGCGCCCGCCCCTCCCTACACAGTCTGTGCACGTCTCTCGTAACATACGCGCGGTGCATTTGACAAGATAGAGCTGAAAACGGCTCACGTCGCGTCTGTCAATGCTTCCGCTCAGGTCGGATTTTTATATTTTATTTATTTATTTTTTTACCGTCCGCTTGCTCTTAGTTTGGCTGGTGATGAAGTCAATTGAAAAACCTTGCTCGTACTGAATGCGGTGCTTTTGAGACACAGTGAACAAGGCTGACATATTATTTCCCTGTTTGCCATCACTGGATGTTTGCATGAATCACCAAGTTCACACAGATCATTAAAAAATAAACAGTCTTACAGACCACTTACACACATAACCACATATAGCTGAACATACAAATTAGCCTATATTAATATTTTTGTTGTATGTGGCTGTATGCAGTATCTGACACTTTCTCTCTGCAGTTCATGAAAATAATATTATAAATATTATGGAGATATACTGTATATAGTCTTTCAATACAGTATATTAGCAACTGCTGATCAATACATATCAATTTCAGACTTAAAATAATGTACCGTTTTAAGCCCCACCCATTTCTTCACTCACTTCCGGTTTAGGCACCGCCCACTCTGTTAGGGAGCGGCCATAAATGAAATAGGAGGCAGGCAAAGGAGACATGATCCCGATACAAAAAGTGTTTATTTACATAAAAAGGTGGCACTGTGCTATAAGTGTAATCGAAAGAATATGTACAAACAAACAAACAACAAAAAAAGAGTAAACAGTTAACTCTTCTTAACTGAACATAACTCAACTCAAATGTACTGAAAACAATGCAGCAACAAGTGCACACAACTACACTGCTGTCCTAACCCCCCTGCAGTCAAAAGCCTACTGCTTATATAGACTCCAAGTAGAAGTCAATCTCGGCTGTCTCATTACCACCGGTAACGCTACATTCTTCCCCTGAATACAGGTAAAACAAAATAGTTATTTCCAACATACAATCCATTCTCAAACACTTTTATAAGATTAGCTAATATGCTTGAATAACCCTTCCTCCAAAAAAGAATCTTTAATCTCCCTAATCTATGTAAACCAAACTTACCTTCCACCCCTCATACATGGTTTAAGATAGTGACATCACACCCAGGGTACAAATAGAGGAAGTCATGACCTCCAACCTCCTTTTGTTCCTGGCACACAGGTGAATAAGGTAAGTCACACAACAATAATCTAAATAATTTAACTGAAGTAATACAAAACTCAATTAATAAACATTGACTAAACTTAACAATGACCTGCATTTGTGTTTTACTTTAACCAAAATGCTGATGTATCTGAAATTTTAACTAAACCAAATGCAAACACAAACAAACCCGGGATAGCCTGTATTTGTTGGTCATAGATGGATGGTGGAAACATAGCTAAAGCAAACAAAAAGCAAGCAAGGCTAAACTTAGTGTGAGATGGTACTGAAGAAAGAAAGGGGACAAATGTTGTGCTCACAACCACTTTGTCTCACCCCCCGAGTACAGATACGGATACAGATACAGATAGTGGTGTACTCGCTCATCCCTAGTTCTTATGTCTGGCAGCCCAAGGTCTCCTGCACGACTCTTGTCCAGCCACTGGCCAGGGAACTGTTCTCATTTTGGTCTCTGCTCTGCCATAGTCTCTGTTCTGCCATTATCCTGTTCATGTCATAGTTCTTTCAGTTTAGTCCTGTCATTGTCGTTGTCCTGTCCTGCCTTGTCACATGTAATGTATTGTTTAGTTCTGTCTGTTCAAGCTCTGTGTTTTGGTTTCTGTTCTGCCCGTCTTATTTCTATATCCAATGTCTTGTCTCTCACGCCGCCTCTGCATCATGTCACTTACCAGCCACACCCACCTCATCATGTCACCTGTGTTTTCTGTTGAAGTTAATTGCCACCACACACTATTTAAGTCAGCAGTTTTCTGTTTACGAGTGTCGGATCGTCACTTCACGTTGTCTCTTCATGTTCACGTCCACGTCCACGTCCATGTGTTGCCAAGTCTTGCCGTGAGTTTTGTTGAGACTTCATTTATTTTCATTAAAGTCATTTTTTGAGCACTGATTTGTGTGATGCGCTTGGGTCTGGAACCCCCCGCCATGACAACCTGAGTGTCAAAGGCCTTCAGGCACTCTGTAGTCAGTGATGCCGGTAACGTGTTTCTCTAATCTGACCCCTTTTGTCAGTAACGAGTAATCTAACGCAATACTATTTCCAAACCAGTAATCAGATTAAAGTTACTCATATCCAAGTCACTGTGCGTTACTCTTTTTGCCATTTTCCTTAGTAAAAATTTATATTTATGCTTTCTTCTTGCGTCTCGGGGAGTGACATCACGTATGCGACAAGTCACGTTTTCAGCATGAGGACAACTCACGTGTGATCAGAAGCAGCGACACAAATGAAAAAACAATTGAGGGAGGAGAGAGATGCGCCTTTTCTACCTGGAAATACAGCCATTATTTTGAGTTCGTGTCAGCTAAAGACAATATTAAGATTTGTTGTACACTCTGTGCTTGCAACAGAATACTATCAAGTTTCAAAAACACAACGTCTAATTTAAAGAAGTTGAGCGGAGACCTGCGAGCAACGCCATGGCCTCGGCTTCTGCAGGAGGGGACCCGCCACCCAAACAACAAAAGGAGATACATTGTTTACTTGAAGTTACTGTTAAAAATGCACTTCCAATAAAGTGAGTATTGACAAAACCGGTTGTCATTTTTATATTGAGGTGGGGGGTTGTCAGCAGCTGCTGAATGTAATTTATAAAGTATCTAGTAATCTAAATTAGTTTTAAAATCAAGTAATCAGTAAAGTAACTAAGTTACTTTTAAAAGGAGTAATCAGTAGTGACTAATCAGATTACTTTTTCAAGGTAACTGGCACAACTGTCTGTAGTGGCTTCACATCGCTTTCCTTGGACATCTGAGAATAATCCACACAGTCTGAAAAAAGTTTCAGAAGTGACCAATAAGAGCATAAGGTGAAATAAGTGGCACTATAAGCTTAATGATGTAGTGACTACTTACAGGATGAGCATGTGTATTTAGCAAGTGAACAGCCAGCTGGAAACATACTGTTGCTGGTTAGTCATAATGGCTCTCCAAGATAGAAAGATTGTTAACTGGCTAATCTTGGTCTGTAACCTTCTTCCTGCTTCTCTGTGTGAAACAGTTCATAGTCTGGCAGGTTAAATAAAGTGAACAGTCCAACACAGTTATAACAGACTATGACAACTTTTTCTGTTTTGGATTCTCCAGCTAGCTCCTTTGTTCCCTCAAAGGTCAGTGCTGTCAAGATGGCTTGCTATTAGTCAGAAGCAGATTGACGTCTCTCATCAAAGTCCCCGAGGTTGAACTTGTTGCAATAGATCCACATGGATTTACTTCACCCCCACAGGCAAATCCTCAGGCGTTAAAATGAATTTGTCCCAGATTTCACTGCTTTAACTCCTGTTGTGTTAACAGGACATGCTTTTTGGAAATGTTGCTGTTAAATTTTATAAAAGTAATTTTTCAGTGATGTGAGCACGACAAATGGAATTCCATTCAGCTCCATTGAATTGGGGAGGGGACAGATGTCTCAAAACCTGGGAAAATACACCAAAAACTGTGCATGGATAAATACCTCTAAAGGTAGATGAGAGGATCTGTTTTGACTCATCTGGCTGTACTGACCCTTTAATGGTGAGATACAAGCAAAGAATAAACTGCTCTAACCACAGTTACTGTATATTTTTCATCTCGCAGTTCACTACAAACAGCATGCATGAGCAGGCTGTTTGCAGTTTACTCGCGTCACATTACATGATTTATTTATAGATCTTGTTTTACTTATTTTTTTTCTCCCACTTCCCCCTCAAATGTGACGTTGGCTATAGGCCTGCACAAAGCTGCATTTTGGCTTCTCCCTATTCAGGTCACTTTCCAACTCACTCAATCTTCTGCGTCGTCACAGGTGGCGAGGTACAAAATCAGCACTGTAGCCAGGAGCGAAGCCATAACAGTAGAGAAGTCAAAAAATTCTTCAACAGTATACTACAAATACACTCCACCTGAAATAACGTGTTTGCTTCTCACTCTATTTAAAGGCCTTTGGTGGTGCATATTGGCAGTGTCACAGTCTTTTCACTGAAGGAAGCATTTGTGGTAGCTAGAATAGATAAAAGCAGATGCCATTTTCTCCAGGTTGCCAAAGGATAGAAATCATTTTTCTGCATCGGAACATGTTGCGTTCAGTCCTTTGTGGTAAATGAAGGAACGCTGTTAGAGAGCAGAGCCCTTTACCACTGCTTTAATCCAGACTAATTCCTCATACTGCACACCACTCTCACATATCTCACACATCCCCCTTTCCATCCCTTTCTAATTACATGCATGCCTTATCGTCCCAGGATCATTTTAGCTCCTGTTCACATACAGTCAGAATAAGCAATTTTTTATATTATGTGTATATAACAAAAGGCACACATTTGATCGTGTATGCACTAATCTGAGGTATTAAACAAGCTTGTGGTTCATTCATGCTCGGTTAAGGCTGTATGTGTTAAGACTTGGAACCTGACACAAACGTCTACAACTCTGGTCAACAGCCTTCAGACTCTGACGTTCATGATCGTGTGTGTAGCACCTTTCATCTTCTGATAGTGATGGTGGCTTGGCAAAACATGATCAAATCATTGCTGCAAATTTTATGAATCATAAGAGTAAAGGAGGGAGGTGAAGCATAACTAAAGGGTGTCCAAATCTAAGACATTAAATGACTAATAAATAGACATGAAAGAGAATGAAAATGAATCAAATGTCTTGATGGCTGATAAATCGTTGGTTCTCAGATTGAAGAGTTTTATCATTTGGTAAGCATTTAAACAAATCCTCTCCTCAGATGATACAGATACTCTCTGTTCATAAGAACGTGTGCCTTTACAGTCCATGTTCTGATGGATGGATCTGTTATTTATTCATACATGGCCAAACAGCCTTTATTCCTAGACCAAAAAAAAGCATTTGTAGGAATAGCCTATTGTGTTCAAGGTCAATTCATCCACATTACAATAAAACATATATGTTGGTCTCTAACCACGCTGATAGTTTTGGTTATACTGGTCTAGAGGTTGAGACATACTGTATGTATCTGAGATTTCTGCCTCCATGCCAGGGCAATGGAAGTGAAAACACCTTCAAACAAGCAAATGTATTTACTGTACATTCAGGGTTTCAAATGCATTGTGTGCCTTAAGGTCTAAGTCATTACACATCTTCTCAGCCTATGAAAACCTGCCTTCAAATGTGAACCAATTCTCGAGAACATATAAATATTCATTGCGTGTAGAAGTGCATTGCATTCAAAAATGGAGACCTCATTACATGAAAGATTTCACAAGTTCTGCAATCCGAATCTGAGAGGGAGAAACTATGTTCACTTTTTTTCTACCGTTTTTACAAAATAAGCAATAATCACAATTAAAGGTTGGAAAAACGATCCTTCGGAAACTGTGAAAAGCAAAACATTTTCAGTGACCGAGAAACATGCTGTAAGCAGAACGCCCAACAATTCTCAAGAGTTCACAGACAAAAACAAAAATGCAAAAAAAAAAAAAAAGTAAAATAACCAAAACTGTTGATTTGAGAAGATTGTGTGTTCATGTGGGAATCCATTGCTCACAGTAAGAAGCTGATTGACAAAACATGTTTTCAGGACCTTATTTGGAAACCTACATTTTGACTAGTAGTCTTCTTCCTTTCCCTTTGCTTGGGAATTGTAATCACATCATTTTCAGTCCACACAGAAGTTGCAAGGACCCGTTGAGTTGTGGTTGTTTCTTTCTTCTTTTAATAAAGCATGTCTGTTCATGTTTCAACCTGTACAGCTGTGTCAATCTCACCCAGTCTTTGTTTGCTGTCTAGCTATGTAAGAAGTCCTGATTCTGAACCCTGCCGGCAAAGCTCAGATGCATTCATTGTTCCTCCAACCACAAATCTCTGGGAACAGCTATAGATAAACACAACAAATATTGGAATATTGGAAGTGTGGGAAGATTCAGTGATGTCAAACCAGTCGAACTTGGTTGAAAAGAATACATAGGCTGTGGATATACATGCATGCTCGTGTTCACTGAGTGCAGCTTGTCAACATGCTAACAATTGCTAATTGGCAATAAACCTTTTTTAAAGGGACTGCTGAGGCTAATGGCAAAGTCATTAGTTAGTTATGCAGGCATTTGGCGATAAAACAAACAAATGAAATTTTTGACATTATGGTGTTGCTAGAAATCAGAAGAAGCTATTATAATCCTAATGGGGATATTAATGTGTTTACCAAATTTCATGGTAATCCATTCAACACTTCACTGAAACTACAAATGGCAGCCTAATGGCTGGATCAACAAGACTAGTAAGATCGGTCCTCTGGGGATCAAGAGTTTCATTATTTCAATCTGAAACTGGCTGATAGTACTGCCATCCCTAGAAGCATGCAAACAAGGTCAACATGGAAAATAATGAGAAAATGGAGAAACTATGGACAAATCAATAGCATCATCCGATACAACACAGATTTGCTGTGTTGATAGATGATGATTTCCCATGATGCCTCAGTTAACGGAGCACTTCTCATGGAGCACTGAGGCTCTCAGAGGACCCCCAAGATCTACTGGTCTTTCATCAGCCTCTGGGCTTCTTCGCTACCGCCTCAGAAATAATTACTGAACAGCTGAAACGATGAGCAATATTTCTCCTGTCTCTGCTCTCCTCCTCTCCAGTACACCCCCTGAGGCCTGATTGCCAAATCATTTGAAGTATGATATGAATGAGGCAGGAGGAGCTGGAGCTTATGCATGAATAACAAATAGGGGATATAAGTTTCATGCCTCTTTCTTTCGTTCCATTGCAATCCCTTTAAACTTTAAGACACAGATTTGATCATGTTGGAATTTGTATTCCTCAAATATATATCAAAGGAAATTGAAAGCTGACTTTGGCGTACAGTAAATCAGGACTTCGATGTGGCACTGTTGATCTGTGTGGCTAAATTGGATTTCTGAAATCTGGCATCATACATAAGTTGAGCTTTTGAAGGGGACATGAGGGCCTTTGATCAGCCGACGTTGTGACAGCAGATCTTTTTCTCTCCTTTCCCCTTTCTTCTCTGATTTGATGCATCATTCTCCGCTTCCCTTCCTTCTCTCCGCGCTGGACTCCTGCCTTCTCCCTCTCCTACTTCTGGCACTGGATCCCTCTCTCTTTTCATCATCGCCTCTTCCTTCGCAGCTCCACTGGCAGAACTGCCACTCTACAAACTCCTGCAGCAATTACAAAATGGTCGCCCCGCTGAAAGCAGCCACCACTCCTGGCATGAGTGGGAGATGAGAAACAAGATGACAGAGAAATAAAAGGCCCAGAAGTGGGGCAAGTGCTGATCAGTGGCTTAGCTGCTTAGTTTTATGTGATATGAAAGAAGAATAAAGCGTAAGTTTCCTGGGCTTCCACCGTGACAGTGACTAAGGGGGCTGTCAGCAGAATATGACAGCATCAGTCATTTTCAAACACTCAGAACTACCCATGTTTAAGTTTTCTTGACAGAGGCCTCGTGTGGCTGTGTGAATAGCGACGAGTATCTGTGAGGATAAAGCAGAGTGGCATCGCCATTAACCCTAAATGTAGTCCTAACATGACCCGGACCCTGAACCAGGATTTGAGACACAGTTGATATAAGTTCTTTCTTTATCCAAAATTTGTGAATGGCTACTCCAGCATGGCTAAGGTTAAAGGAAAAAATGTCTTATGGCAAATTATAGTTTGTTATTTAAATCACTTGGTTCGGTTTAAGTACAGATTGTGGCTACATTTTATCAAAAGATGAATGCTAATTTTAAGTGCCTGACAGGACATGAACTTCAACTGAGCAGACCTCCACACCACAGGCACCGGAAGTAAGGTGTCCCTGGGGCCATTGCCCCCCCACTGTACTCCCCTGCCCACATTCTTTCACTTAGACATTAGGTAAAATAAAGTAGGCAAAAATAAAATGGGAAGAAAATTATACCTGTGGGTAAAGGCGGGCCAAAGTCTTGAGGTTTTGTCTTGCAAAACGCAGTTCAGAAATAAACTGAGGTATTTCTACTTGCTTCTTTTTTTTTTCCAAAATAAAGTTTCAATATGTTTGAATCTGAAATTCTTCACCAGCTGACATGGTACTAGAACTTTATTTCTAAATGAAATGACTGTTTCTAAATCACCCTGCCTCATGGCACAGTTACATTGTTCTTGCAAAAGAATAAGTAAGTAATAAAAAATAAGTAATAAAACTACAAAAAACCAACGTGAACCTGAACTAAACAAAATATCATTATTGACCGTGTTGCTGCTTTATTTTGATGGGAGGTATAGAATGAAGAACAGATGGAAGCTTGTTGGTGTTATAGTATCCAGGGGACAGCTGTTTAAAAACATCTGGAATGCTCTTATCAGACCGACCAAGACAAACCAAATTTGGTAGACACCTAAGTTAGTCAGTAGTACATTTTTGTTTATCACCCACCTCTGCTTTCAAGAACCCAACAATAACAACATGACTTAAAGACAAAATGCCTAAAAAGTTGCTTAGCTCAGAGGTTACAGCAATAGCAGTGTGTTTGGAGGTATGGAGTGTGTTCAGTAATTATTACACTGGGAGTTCACAGCCACCAACACACTGGGGGCTAATGGCCTGAGGAGCACACATGGCCGTATCACTTGATGTAGGGTTATAGGTGTACAATTGCTTTTGTAATCCCCCGAGCCTCTGTGACCTGCGAAAGGTACGAGTGCAAAGGGCCTGGGCTATACTTAGCCACACGCTTTTTCCCATCACTCACAGCGTATTTACCTTATTGCTGTGGAAGTTGTGTTGTGGGTCCAAGACAGGGGAGGTGAGGGGGAGATTGAAGAGAGGGGGAGGAGGAGGCGGGGGGGGGGAGGGATTGCTGCCTGGAGGAATCTGCAGTAATCCACTGCCTGTTGTAGATATAATTCTTTCCCAGACTCGTTTTGAAAATATTGTCAGCGTTATTTTCTATCAGTGCTGTTTTGCTTACAAGCCTTGGTGCTTCAGTAAAATTTCATAAGAAAATAAAGTGGAATCAATGTAATGCAATTGGGTGGACATTTGAATAACTTCAGGGTGTAAGTGCAGGAAAGGATGCTACATGTTGGAGTGTAAAGCCACTTATACAGCCCCCGCAAAACAACATAAGAATGTAATCTGAAATTGTGACTTAAAAAGTGGCATAAAGAAATAATAGAATATGAAACAAGTGTGATAAGTGGCTTAGGGTTGAGGAGAGTGAGTGTGTGTGGCTGTATGTTATTTGTGTGAAAAGAGAATTATAAGGGCAGGAGAACTTAAAATCAAATGTTTTATGTCTTCAACCCATAGAGAATTATCACCCATCGTCGCAGTTCCCCTCGGCCCGACAGTATCTTTTAGCTCATTGTGTTGGTTTTATGGTCTGTAAGTTTATTGTTTTGGTTCAGTAACCCCTGTTTCCAGCAGCAGCTCACAAAGTTAGAGACTAGTATAGTTCAACATTGTGGAGCATTTAGCTTCTATAGAGCCAGGTATTTTCTGGTGGAGACCAAAAGAGAGTTAATAGGACAGTGATTATAGGTTAACATTTATCATATGGACAGAAAAACAACTCAAAATGCTAATGTTAGTCTGTTTCACATGTTGAGTTTACAGCTTTTTTACCTCCGGAGGAGGTTATGTTTTTGCTGGCGTTGGTTTGTCTGATTGTTTGCAACATAACTCAAAAAGTTACGGACAGATTTTGATGAAATTGAAATTGATGAAATTTGATGAAAATGTCCTTTCTGGGACAAGGAACAAATGATTACATTTTGGAGGTGATCCGGAAAACCACCATTACGGAAATGTTGATTTTCGAGTATAACTATTAAACTAAAAATGATATCAATGTGATTCCAATTGCTATGGGTATGTTTTTATCCATTGAAATAGATAAATCAAAGGTAGGACTAATATTTTGGGGTGTAAGTCACAATAAGCTGGTTGAACTGTGCTGCTTGGCAGTCTGCGCTCTCCCCTGTCACCCCAAATTGGCCAAAAAAAATAAGAAATGCAGCTCAAGGGCCAAAACCAATGAGTCCTCTCAGCATTGACTCCTTTTAATATTGAACCAAGACCACGGCCGCTCCCTGACCTTGACCTTGACGTGCTTTGAGTCTAAATTTGATATGTTATTCATCCAGGAATCAGCAGTATTGGAAAGAAAATCAAATATGTCATCTTTGAACAGTTGTTAACTATGTTAGATTGAAATGTGACACATTTTCTGAAGCATATTAGTTTTACATGAATATAATTTTGAGGAAACGAGGTTGTGAGCCTCTGTTTCCGTAAAGTAATGGTATGTGCCCAGTCTCACTTACAGACAATGCATGCAGGACGTTCACCAATCTAATTATCTTCATTATATGTACAGACATATTCATCTCATTATGGTGCATGTTATGACTTTGTTTGTATGAAGGATTTATTCAAGCCTTGAAAAATGGGTTGAGGGTTTTATCTTTGACTACAGCCGCAGTTTACTTAAATGACAGACCACCGTGGCTTTAATCAAGGAAAACATTCTGACAAACAGGCACCTGTGAAACTAACCAGAAATCCTTTTCTCTTTCATCCTCTGCACATTTATTTGGTGTGTCAGAGGTGTTAAAGAGAAACAGGAGTGAATCTGCCCGCCGGTGACTGAGCCGTGCTCTTTAGCCGGGCTTCACAATCACATGAGCAAGGCCGAGCACAGTGTGAGCTCCAAGCAAATGAAAAGCCAAAAGAATTGAAAGAGGATTTTGAAAGTTGCCAGAAATAAGAAGAGAGTGTGGAATGGAGGAGACTGCACAGGAGCACACAGAGGAGGCAGGCACAGAAAAAAAATGCTTGATTATTTCTTCTATTGATTCATCCTCAGCTTTTGTGACATGTTGTATTTGTAGAGTTGCACACATGTATTTGAACTCTGGGAGCTTGGACTGTAAACTGCATTTCCAATGTGTGTTTGCGTGACAAAGTATAGCTGTGTTGTATTTGATGTCGCTTCAATCTTTGGGATTTTTTTTCACGGCAGACATGTTGAATGTCAACAAGAAAAGCAAAGGTGTAAATAATATTAAGTTTGTGAAGTTCAGTTGAAGTGTCAGTGTGCCACCATTCAGGGTACTGTGCACATTCAAAACAGAATGGAACACAGACATTACTAATGCAATTTGTTACATTTCCTGCTAAGTTTAAAAAGGTCCCTTCTTTTTGCTTTTTGTTCACTCACCCTCTCCTCCCTATATGACAATAAATATGCTGTAGTGAGAATCAAACTGAGATTTCAGACACTTACTAATCATCGGATAGATGTAGTGTTGCACGAGTATAATTTTCACTTCTATTCCACCTATTTTTTGTTCTATGGTAGGAGTTTCTGAGGCCACTATATACAGTGTTGCCACAGTTACCTAGAAAAAGTAACCTGATTATTGACTACTAATTACTCCTTTAAAAAGTAACTTAGTTACTTTACTGATTACCTGATTTTAAAAGTAACTAAGTTAGATTACTAGTTACTAGTAACTACTAAATGTTTCTTTAAATTATACGTTGTGTTTTTGAAGCTTGATAGTATTTTGCTGCAAACACAGAGTGTACAACGAACCCTAATATTATTGTCTTTAGCTGACACGAACTCAAAATAATTGCTGTACTTCCAGGTAGAAAAGGTGCATCTCTCGTCTCCCTCCATTGTTGTTTGCGTTTGTGTCGCTGCTTCTGATCACACGTGAGTTGTCCTCATGCTGAAAACGTGACTTATCACGTCACTCCCCGAGATAAGCAAAAAGATACATTTTTACTAAGGAGAATGGCAAAAATAGTAACACACAGTGACTTGGATATAAGTAACTTTAATCTGATTACTGGTTTGGAAATAGTAACGCGTAATCTGACAAAAGGGGTCAGATTAGAGTCACTCACTGACTATATAGATACAGTCTTGCGGTTTCATCTCACTTTATTATTCAGTTTACAGGGATTGTGAATTTGCCCTAACACAAGCCAGTAGCTCCTGTTCCTGCTGCGTTCTATGCAAGCCCAAAACTGGCAACATCCCAATCACATCATTGACTGGTGTTAACTTGTCAGCATACAATACTTTCCTCTTTTCTAGCATTGATGCATGTCAACTCTTCAGAAAAGCACATTTGCTCCTCTGATTGGCACATCCAGGCTACCGTACCATGGCTACATATTCTGTCTGTATGGAACATTTTGGTGTGAATGTCAATCGACAGCATGCTGCACAATGTGTACCGCACTTCAGTTGACACGGAGGCTGGTGTAACGGCTGCTGTTCGCACTTAACTCTCTACTAGAAATAAGCAGATTTACAACTTGTACAACTGGCTTTCATTAAATTCTTGCATTGAGGCTTCATCTTGCAAAAAATGCTACTCTAGTTAACCATTCTGATGTTAATAGTACTTTGCTGGGAAAAAGAACATGTCCTCCAAAGACTGAATGCTGCAGTGTTTGAACAGCTTTAACAATAAATCAGCTCCATCATATTTGCAATATTTTCACTCTGTCTCAAAGTAGCTTTGTCCCTGACTTGCGTGATTAACTGTCACTTTTCTACGGTTTAGTTGTGAGTTGATGGATGGCTTTTACCTGTCATCTTCCTTCAGGTGTATGCATAAATGTGTCTGTGTGCGTGTGTGTTAGTGTGTGAGAGAGAGACATACCTGTAATTGCTGTATTCACTGCTGCTGCCCCTGTTTGACTGCACTTGCCAAGCTTTCATGCTAATTTGAAATGTAATGTTTTTGAAGGCTATACTCACTTGGAAATGCAGTGTTTTCTTCTCCTAATCCCATCTACTTTGTTTACTCCAACATACTGTAGCACTGTAATTAAAAAGCTGATGCAACGCCCGAGCACCATCTTAACTTTCCATCAAGGCTGAGATGTTTTTGCTCAGCGAGAAACCATTTGTTACTTCCTTTGAGTGCTCCGTTTTATTCTTGTTTCTGGCTGTTTTCAAAATCCTTTTCCAAGTCTTAACTCATTTTGTTGCTTCAGAGATCAGAGGAACCGAAAAGGATTGTGATTTACCAGAGGAGCTGCTGTGAGACAGCAGTGGGGTTTACAAAGTTGGGATGATTTCAGTTTTGCCCAACTGCTCATTGGCTTTCTATGTCAGCCCTTGTGATGAATCAGAATTGAAGCAGTCTCCATATGCACATGACCAACAGTATTTACTCTTCAGTGCACTTTGAAAATGTGGTTATGTGCAGCGTTGCAGTGCATGGAGCAATACATATTAATGTTTCATGATCATTTGCTGAATCATTCATTCATTTTGGAATGTACAGCAGGGTTTACATCAGCAGGCCAAAACCTTAAAGCCGCCATCAGATACAAAGTGCGTCACCAGACCCAAATAGCAGCAAAATTGAAAAACCAAGGACTTCGTTACCCAGAAGTGTCAGTCTTTTCCATTTGCTCTCCTAAGCTCCCACTGTTGGTTTTTTAAAAGAAACACAGAAACTTCTGTGTTTGTTGTAGTTGCAGCAACAGAAGACTGTTTGCACTAAATTGAAGAATGGAACGAGAGCATGTGAGCAGCGAGAGCTCTTCTGCTCAAGCAAAGAACATCAAATCCAAAGAAAAGCAATCAGATTAATTCAGCATGCTAAAGGGGAATGCTACAGTGAACATGAGACCTGTCTTTATAACATAAAAAGGATCCAGAGATGAGACGACACCTGTGTGAACAAGGTCAAATAGCAAAAAATAAATAAATAAATAAAATTACAGCTTCTATGGAAAATTACCGGCATGGCAGTGTGAGCGCTTCAGTCATCTCATTCTTCTTATCTTTATACATCTTTAACTGTAATCTCTTACCCGCAGTGTTTTATGGGTAATGGAGAATGGTGTTCATTAAAGGTGATTAAAAATCTAAATATTAAGTAAACAACAACATTGCCACATTTTAAAAACACCATCAGCTCTGTCTAGACAACTTGAATGAACTTTACAGCCTACAAGGTCATGTTTCAAGGCTGGCTGATGTTTAGTAATTAGTGTTTTTATAAAAGTCAAAAAGTCAGAATGATTTGAAATGAACACAAAAGCTCCAATTACACTTTGACTCTCAATATTGCAATTTGCAAAGTGGCAGATTGTTGGCAGTCAAGTAATCAGTAGTTTAGTGGTAGTTTGGGTAGAGGATGACAATTACAAAGAAAGTAGCGTGTTAGCTGACAATCGCCTCATGCATTCAGCAGACACAGATTCATTTGAAGTCATGTTCCTATCTGCCTAATGAATGTAAGACCCTGATTCAAAAAAGTTGGGTTACACACAATGTGATAATTTGCTAATTCTTTTTGACATATACTCAAATAAAAGCAGTACAAAGGCAATGTATTTAATGTTAACCCTCACCAACATTGATTTTTGTAACATTTTGTAGCGGCATGTTTCAACCAAGTTGGGACAGAAGCAACAAAAGATTGTGAAAAGAAGTGAAGAAAAGATCTTTCCACAGGTAAACAGGTTCATTGGTAACAGGTGATAGTATCATGATTGGGTATGAAAGCGCAGCAATGCAATAAACACAGCCCCTGATAACGGAGTGTTATCAGATGGTTTCTATGATTGTGGGGATTTGATGTCTAAACACATGTATACTACTCATACAGACATGCATACACACAATTTGTGGTTGGCATCATCGGCAGGGCAGAAGCAACATGAATGAAAACAAGTATAGATAAATATAGAAAAGTCTCATGATCTTTTACATTGATACTTTAATTAATGACTCATGACTCCAGCTGTCAGACTTCCTGGTTGATCAGCTATGACTCACTCTTCTGGAATAGTCTGTTCTGTGTCCTAAATACTATCAGATCATTCTAAATGTCTATTAAATACATATTACCTTCATAGTGGTAAAATAGTAAAATAAAGCCCATCTAAAGAAGCTGACATGGTGTGGTTGGATACTTTATCCCACAGAAATGGAAAAGCTCATAGTTGGAAATATTCTGTTATAAAAGCTCATAAAATATATAGAATTAAAAATTGTATTTAATGATGTTAAGAGATGTTCTGAGCTCATCAGGCATATTTTAATGTACTAGTATCGGCCACTTTACGACAGCTGCACTCGACGGTGGGAACAATTTCCTTCATGTGCAAGTGACAAATAGAGTGTATGTATGTTTATAATAATTTGGCCTGACAACAAGGTATACAGATTCACTAGGCTCAGATACTGAATCTGTTGTTAATTCCTCTACTTTATTTTACCTTTCTGACTAGCGAATATCTGTGTACAAAACATTGAGGTAGTGGCTTCTTTCATCTGGAGTTGACCGTTAGTTACACTGGTTAAAATGACAGATGTAGTCGGCAGCAGGTCATATCAACTGTCGCCAATTTCTTGATGAGATTAAATTTAAAGATTAAATTTAAATGACTTGAAAATTAAACTTCTGTTTTGTGGCTAAACTGTGCTGGCGTCTGTACAGGGCCAAAAACTGTTCATGAGCTAAAGAAGCACACTCTAACATCACTGTGGAATTGCTTTTTTTATTTCCCCACAACTCTATATTAGCATAATGTTTGAAAGTGAGCAGCTGCAGTAGCGCATCTGTCTGTTGCACATTACACTGACAACTGAACCAAACATACTGTAGATTGTAGCACAACATTATATACAGCCTGCATGTTGCTCACACGAGTCAATGCCCACGTTCATGCCCAGAAAAATGTGCACCTTTCCATAGGTGAATGTTGATGTAAGTGGTAAACACTTCCTCTCTCTGCTGATCCACATCAAGAAAATGATAATTGCTTACAGTGACACTGTTCCACACATTAGCACAGACAGTGTCAAATGCAGTAGTTTCATTAACAGGAGGCTGGTCTCCTGGAGTCTTTTAATCATCAGTGCTAATGGCATATTTTACACCTTTAAATACATAGATGGAGTGTATTGTAAGGATTTTACATCCACATTGGTATTATATGTCCAGTAACGCAAGAACATAGTGCAGGTTTTTGGTAAATGAAACTGTATGTCCTATATTTTATAATGCACCAGTGTACTAAATAACAGCAGACTGTGTCTCCCAAAAGAAGGAAAATTACAAGTGCTGCATATAAATGTGGTTACATTTGATGAATGAACTATGGAAGCTGTTAGGAAAAGTGAGTCCAAGTGTGAAGATTCATTTTCTGAAGGCAGGGAAACGGAAACTTAGCAAGAAAATAACAAGCAATTGCTAAGAAACTTGTTATCATGTGATTTCATATTGTCAGGATTTTTGATGTCTGAGCTCAGTCTGTCTGACACAGCTGATGTTTTATGATGTTTGTGAAAGAAAGGCGAGATCAAAATTACGTGTATGTGTGAATTACCCACTGATACTTTTAATCTATGTGTGTGGCCATAGTATAAGTGGAATAATAACTTCCAAGTATGGAGGGTGGATGCATACCACCCTCATCTTCTAAACCACCTGTCGTCCATTACAAATATAGGATGTGCAACTTGTGTATTGTTCCTTACACATAGTAATATACTGTAAGACCAAAGGGCCCATTCTGCAAAGTGAGGAGTTTCTCTGAGGCTGTAGGTACTGTTGTATGTTGATACTTAAGTACTTTTACCAATAATGGACTATGTTTATATTGTTGTATTGGAGCTTTGACTTATCCTGGAAGACAGTATTAAATGACTGACTAACTGGAGTGAGTATTACTTTTAGCTTCTGAGTTAAAGGTGTTTACCCTTTCTACACATCTTCTTTTGATTTTGTGCTGAAAACATGACTCATGACCAACATTAGCACGTTACTGTATCATTGCACTCATAACATTCATCACTGCAAAGACGCCCAAGTTTCAATCGAAACAATCTGATCCCAAGTTTCCTTCAACACTTGTTTAAAGTTTTAAAAATACCCATTCACTGCTTTTTCTCTTCAATACAGTAGATACTGCTCAATAAAAAACAGACATCATTTGTAGACATGATTACTACCCATTGTGAGGAAATTTGATAGGAAGAGAGGTGAAGTGCCCCTCTCTACATCACTGATTAAAAATTGCCTCTTCAAGGGGAGAAAGGGCAGAGAAGAACATTGGTGAGGGGAAAAAACCTCACAACAACACACACACGCGCACGCACACACCTACACACACACATATAGGCAGCAGAGGCTGTCTTGTGGTTTTGACATTCCTCCTGTGTTTCTGTCTTTCCAACTGTGACAAGCTGTCTCAGGGGAGAGGAGCTCCACCCTGGGAGGCTCTTTGGTTCTCTGGGTCAACTTAAAACACTGAGACGTAGTAAGGATCTGGCACACACACACACACACACACACACACACATATTCACAGCCATAACAAATTCTGTGGTTTACTCCCAGGTACTGCACACTAAGGCCGGAGGTGATTCATCACTTCCTGGAACTACACAAACACACAAACCTACAAAAATGCAAATGCATAATCACACACTTTTAGCTACATCTGTTTACACACACAAGCTCTCTCTCTCTCTCTCTCTCTCTCTCTCTGAACCCTGAACTTAACCGTTGACCTAAAAATCACAGTTTTCCAAATTGGGGACACCACTTTTGTCCCCAATTAACTGGTCTTGAGTCTATATGTCAGTATGTCCCCAATTTGGACATAAGTGAAACCAAACACACACACACACACACACACACACACACACACACACACACACAGTTTTCTTCAAACTAACACACACCCCCTAGAAAAACAAAAACAGATGGACACACACCACAACCTTTTTCTTGATTTTCCTTTTTGAAACACCTGCTTGGTTTTCTTTTTCCTTTGCCTTTCTGATTCAAATTGCTCTCAGTTTATCTGTTTGACTGGGTGGAATTGAGCAAATGGACTCAACTAAAAAGCCTCTGAGCTCCAGTAATGTGGCGGCAGGCTAGAGAAAACCAGCGAGCCATTTGTTGGTTGTGAAATGAAACAACACAATGTACAATGAATCTCATCTTAGGCTGATTTGAATACAAATCAAGTGCAATCACGACAGCCTGGCAGCAGGGGATATCTATCAGCATGCTGTTCTGCTGAGGCGGAGGTCTGCACATTTAGATGCTGCTGGACCTTCAGCGAACAAACAAAAAGACCAGAGCAAAAGGTCCACAGTCTCCTCAGATCTCTGCACAGCCTGCTGGTTAATAGGCTTATTTATCATAATTTTTGGTGTTTTGCCAGAGGCAGATACAAGAGATCAATGTTTTAGGGCACTACTTCAAGGAAAGATCACAGGGGCCGAGAGGGGAGCCTCATCTCTGTTGATTATTCAGCCTCTCTCCTGCTGGCTCCCTATGTCTCTCTCCCCCAGACGTGCCGCTGGCCCAGATTGAATTGATTAAATAATACTCCTCTGATTTCCAGCATGGTCCAGACATGATCACTCTGGAATGCCAATAGTCCCACTCTGTCTGGGTCATTTTTCTTGACCCACAGCGAGGAGCTACTACAAGGATGGCTGGGGTTCGATTTATGGGGTCAGTATTGGAGTTTTATTAGAAGCGGCACCTTGCTACATCTCTGTCTGACAATATGGATGTGCTGCAGTTTGTTTGACTATATATTTATGGTGTCATTAATCAATACAGATATGGTTGTCTATAGGAAGGCCTTAACCTATAGATTCTGGTGTGACATTTTCATCTGATTCCAAATAGGCAATAATACATGACTCCAGTTATTGTTGTCATCATGTTGGATGTTCAAATACTGTGTCAGGGATTTTTCAAGTGTCACATTTTAAACATATTTTATAGAAAAAATATTTATTTTTCTTGTGCCAGGCATCTCAACATTTTCCCCTTCAGAGTTTTATAATGTATATAATGTCTATTATCATCCATCCATCCATTTTCTGTTGCTTATCTGTGTCAGGGTCACTATAGCACAATACTGTTGCTCAGCAAGAACATTGACACTGACGACTGACAACATTCTTTTATGTTTATTGCTAACGCTTTCAAAATGTGACCATGGCAACTACAGTATCCTATTATCCTCAAATATTACTAAAACTTTTCACCCTTGGGGTCAATTTGACCCCATGGATATTTCCCTCCAAAAAAATGATTTGCAGAAAATTATAGACCATTTTTTTGTGTCAGCCACTTTGTGTATTTGTTGAAAACATAAATAACCCCTTGATAAGGAAATCTTGACCTAACCTCTAGCGCCACCATCGGGACAAACAGGCCCAACAGGCCAAAATTGGAATTAATTTATCTGGAAAAGTTTTCTTCCAAATCTTCTCAAATATACTGACCTTAGCGACCACACATATGACCTTTCTTGCAGCGCCACCATCAGGTCAAACTTTCAGTTTTAAAGTTTGTGTATATTGAAAATCTTTCATCCAAATCTTTTCATGACATTCACATTCATGATTCTCACAGAATGAACTATATTGGTTGATGCTGGTGACCCCCCCCCCCCCCCC